>JAPMOQ010021776.1:976909-1015384 GCA_026543055.1 Argiope trifasciata | reverse complement strand
TCCAAAATGATATTGTCAATAATTTTAATGGAAATGAATGCATGCCTATGCTCTTTTCAGTTAAATTCCGAAATTTAGAATTTTTATTTTTTAAGATCGCTGATTTTAAAGACAGTATAACTCAAACCGTGAAAACGCATATTGAGGCTTTGACTACACATTTATTTGTATGATTTTGTATCTGAAGTGTATTTAATTTTATGAACATATTAAGGCAGTAACTTTTATGCAAGAATTCATTTATTTCTTATTACTCTGAATATATACTGTTCCATGATATTGAGATGACTTAAACTAATTACAATTACAAAAAAAGAGAGAGAGGGGGGATTAGTATGGGGGAGAAATGATTAGAATAAATGCTGCTTTTTAGTACATTAATAAAAAGTTTTTAAAAATGGTTTTTATTTTCACTATTACATTTATAAGATATTTCGAATATAAAAATATTTTCATAATATTAAAAAAAATATGTCAAATGCATTATTTTTCTGTGTAACTGCAATAAAACAACAATTTTATATTGTTAAGATATAATTTTTTGATTTTCAAAATCAAAATTTGCTCTTTACGACTATTTTAAAACAGCAATGTTGTAAAAGGATTTCAGCTTGATGTATGAACATTTAAGTTCAGTTTGCAGTTGATAAATCCTTATTTCGATATATTGCTTTAATCCTTTGCAGTCATATGTCTGCTCTCAGCCACCACAGCAAAGAAACATTTTAAAATTATATTGTGTTTGTCATATCTTAATCTTCATTTAGGATATGTCCATTTACACTTTCTATGAAAGCGAGCCAATGCGGCGTTTCTACCACTTCGTAATAAAAAAATCTAAAATTAATTGAGCCGCCTGTGACTCGCCTTGAAAAATAAAGCACGGAATTATTGACGCCAAATGAATAATTTTGGCGACACTTGCCATCAAAAACCAAGACTTTACAATGGAGACAGTTTTGAAAGATTCTACAAGATGGCGAATTATAAATAATAATTTTTAGAATAAAACATTGCATTAAAACATTATTGTATTTATAATATCGAAATTCATGAAAGAATAAGAATGAGTAGATTGTGTTTTTTCTTCATAATCTTACATACTATGTATTACTGTTCTCTCAACGGAAATTAATTCCGACCAACACAGGACTTATGCCCAAATTTAATACTACCGAAAGTAGATAAGGAAAACCTTTCCCAACTAACACTACATACGTTGAAGTATGCTTATGCTACGAAGCAATATTACTAATATTGAAAGATAAATAAAGAACAATATCTTATGAACTTTCTTTAAGCTACTGGGCTTGTGGCAAGTCCTTTTTTTTTTTTATAGAGAAGAGCGAAAATATACAACCTTTGTAAAAAAGAAAAGGAAACAACTTCCTTATGTGCTCAGGAAGGGAGTATTTGTATCCTGAATTGAGTTGTTTCAACAATACAAAAGCTGTGGTTGTAACAAAGTTTTGAAGAACAAAACAATCCGACGAAAGAAGTAAGTATTTTCAACAGAATAAGTAAACCGCTTAGCATGACAGAAGAGTAACAATGGACCTTTCAAGTTCAAAAACGCTGTTAGCGAAGGTAAGTCAAAAGTGGACCCTCACTGCGATTTACTCTAGTTTGCGTGGGTTATGGCGAACCAATTTTTCCCCTTCGGCTAACAGTGTGATTTTTTTCTGCTTTATGAATTAGGAGCCATTAGGAATGGCCAAAACTCTAGTTTCAGATTCCAAAGTGAAAATTTCAAAAATGCTTAGTTTATTAGCAAAAATTTAACAAAAGTTTCATTTATACTGAATTTATAAAAATCGTTTCTTGTCTCTAATGCATATTGATTTAAATATTTTGGGAAAACAAACCTCGACTCATAAGAAATTTCTCAACTTGTATTTTTAAATTTAGAAATTAATTTATAATTGTTTAATAATTCACTTATTGCATTGTCTCTTGAAATTAACAATTTTTTAAGTGCAAAATTACAGCTCTTTTTAGCAAGAGGGTCTTTTTAAAAAATTAGTTTCAAATCATTTTTTCTATTTGTTTTCATGTATTCTTTCTATACAATTACGGTACTACGATAAAAAGATTGCATTGCACACCCATTGATTACTTGGGAAACTGGAATAAATCTAGAAAATAAATGGTTATCATCCATATAAATAAAAATGAATGTTTGTTTGTATGTCTCTTATGTGATGCCGTATCACTCATCCGACTCCGATCAAACTTCGATAGCAAATTGCTTGCACTTACGCGAAGGTTATAGGCATAACACAATCATCTAAAGTATAAAAAATATTTTCAGATCTATTTTCCGCATCTATTAACCATGGATTAACCACCAAATAACTCTCCAAAAAGATACAACAGATTAAGTAAAGATGCCACATTCAAGCTAGACTTTATTATTTCGGAGCTATTGTACGTAAATGCAATGAAAGTCTTTTTCCGAGGTAATAATTTCATCAGAGAGTGTGGGAGAAAGTTTTAGGGCAACCAATCCCATTGGTTTGAAATTTTAATTAAATATTTAATAAAATTTTAATATTTTTTTGCAGTAACTTCCGAAAATATCATAGTGCAAATAATTGTGCACCATCTTAGTTTTTGAAAAATTATCTTTTCAACTGTATTAAAGAATTTAGAGTATAAATATATTTTCTGTGTTTACTCAGTTTTAAAAGAAAATAGTTTTATCACATTTTTTAATATTAAGCGAATCCCGAGATACAATAAATTGTTTCTTTCCTTACCATTCTGAAAGAACACCAATCATTACAATTCTAAAAGAATACACAAATCTAATATATGAAAATGAATATTTGTTTGTGGAATAGAATAATAAAAATAAAATTAATGCTATTTAGGCTTCTCCTTTATATATTCTTCAATTTCTATGAATGCATTCATTGCCTACAAGAAAATAATTATCATTCTTCCTATCCAGTCTTAATTAAACAAGATAACTATTTCGAATTCCAAACGATATTTCCAAGATTATTTCTTCTGTGGCACCAGAGCTCTGGGTACCTGCTAGATTTTCAATAAATACAATTTCCTTGAGTCGTCACATGCTTCAATCATGCATCTGTTGGCTATATTGATACAATATTTGTATGATTTTTCCTTCAGACAATTCGTTTTGAGGACAAAAATGCTTAAATAGAGATAGAAAAGCCATTAATAACATTCAGTAGAGCTTAATCGCAACGTTTCAGGTTTCATCGATGCGAAATGTTGCAGCGAATGTACTGAAGTAGCGAAAAATATTATTGGTAATTCAAATGAATTTATATTTTATTAATAACAGTCTCTTTCTTATAAATTCTGATGATTCCCGATACATTTATTTCTAGAGTATTATAGTGAATTAGTAGAACTTCATTTAACATGATTCTAAAAACCTCAGCTCCATTCTAAAAGCAGAAATTTCTATTATTAAAAACAGCAGCTTTAATTGTTCCAAATCAAGTCCAAATAACTCCATATAGAAATACAGATGTCTAAGACGCTACAATACAATTTCCTTCACATTTGCGTAGACATTTAGCTGCATATTGTTTTACACACCTTATTTAATAGATTACGTATATATTATGTAATCAGAGCATATTGATAGGTCTCGGTGCTCTAGTGGTAAGATTTCGGAATCGGAGGGTCTCAGGATCGAGACCCCATTCCATCGAAGAATTGTCATATAAATGTTTCTGATACATGTTAAATCCTTGAAGGCCAAACGTCCTCCCGCTGGAGTGGCGTAGAAGTTTGGAGACGAGAGGTGCCATCTCAGGTTATCATCCTCGTCAAATGACCGCTGTTCGAAATTACGAGGGCAATCTAAAATTAGCCTTAATGTTGATTTAAAAAGGGACGTTAATGAAATTAAATATAGCAAACTGATTTATCTTTATTTTGGATTTTTTATATACAATGAATTAGCGAATTCAGAGTGTTGTACTTAATTCTAATATTTTATATTTCTTTATTTTCTTCTGTGAATATTTAACAAATATTCACAGAATAATAATCAATATATAATAAAAACGTTAAATAGTAACAAAGTAGGCCTAATCAATCTAAAATGCAGTAGAATTATTGGACAAAATTAGCAAACTATAATATAATGGCTGTTTAAGCTATACAATAGTTTTAATCTGTGCAAAAAAATTTCAATATTAATTTTTGTAAAAATTAATTTAAATTTTACATACAATAAATTATTAAAATATACTACATACGCAATTTAATTACACTGAAAATAAAAAAAAACACGACTCAAACCTAAATAATATAAAAAGTTTTACAGTAATAGTAAACTGTATAGTGACTGTAAACAATAGAGTGACAGCAAAAGTTTTATAATATGTAATGTAAGACAAATTTTGATTTTAGAACTAAATATTGTGTAAAAAAAAAAGCTAACCTTTTGGTGCTTTATTTAAGTTAATTATTTCGGTCTTGCGTTGAATCATCTTTGATGAGTTAAATTATCATATTTATTTATCTTGCGATTATTTTTTCATTCATATTAATACAACCTTCGATAATAAAGTTCGGTAAATTTCGTTTTTCTTTTGCGAATAGATTATCAACTTTTGTCACATACGATCTCCAAAATTTTTTTTATTCTGCTCTGTACACAGAATATCTGTTAGGCTTATTTGGTGTATTTTTTAACGTTACTCTAGCTTTCATTTTCCCTTCTTAGAAATTATAACAGGGTAATGATAAAATGTATGATAAGCACAAAAATAATGTAAATTATTTTAATCAATTGACAATTTATTAACCAGTGATAAACATAAAAATATATTCTTATGATTTAAATTCATATATTTACTTTTATAATTATGCAAATAATTTATATTTATTAGTTATTTCGATACTATCTTTAAATTTGATATTTAAAAAATATTTTTGTTTGGTGTTATTGAAAAATCTGACAAAAAATACTGCTTTCAATTTTTTCACAGTCCCCAAATGGATGTTTGTAATAATATGGGAAAGAGAAACACGGTTGGATCACCCAGTGTATATTATCATAAACGAATCTTATATTTTTTCAGATATTCGGATATAAGCAACACAAGACATAATAAGTTTAGCAAAAATTTCACTTACCTTTTTATTAATACTCCAAAAAATCATCAGAAATGAATTTTGAGAATAGTATTCTCTCAGTATTGTAGTATTTTTCCATTCACTTAACTAGCTTTCATCTTCAACAGCGAAGCTTTATATAGTGTATCAAAATAAAAAATAAAAACGCGCAAAGAAACAAAACTGTTTCTGTGTTTTATCTATGGTCATTCATTGGAAGGTCAAAAGTATTAACTATAAAACTGGTTGTCCCTTTTCCTTTTTTAAAAGTTATCCGAAAGGGACAATTGACTGAATTGCAGGTGAGTAAGAGAATCCATTTTTCAAAATAATTCTTCAGGACAAACGATTTTTACTTTAATGAAGAATTCTTTTGTTTTGGCGAAAGTGGCACAGTTGGAACAATTTGATTTAATTTAGCTTTTTTTTTCATGGATGCCATGCAAATGACGAGGGTCAAGGATTTCGAAAGATTTCCTCTTGAGTGCAAAAAGTATGTTTATTGCTCTTTTGCTGCACCAATACCGAAAAACAAAGAGTATTTTTACTATTATTTCGGAAGATTTTATTGAAAGATTTATGATGCCACAACTGAAGAGAGAAAAGGGCATTTGTTTAAGTACTGATTGCTTCAAAGAGATGCTGAAACGTTTTAAATTTCCTTTCAATGGGGTTGATGAATTGACTGTCATACAGAAATGTTAATGTTGAATTCAGCTGCTTATAAGGAATATTTATTATTAGTAGGCTCTAGATTAATTAAAAATTATTGCATTATAATTAAATATTCGTTGTTTAAAAAGTGGGTGAAAATATCTGCACAATGGATTGGGGTCGCCTGCTTAATGTTAAAGTTTTATATTTCAAATTTAGGTTTCAGTTACGGAATCCGATTCCACTTAAAATTCGTCACATATGTGGAACTAGTGCTCCTTCCTCGAGGGTCTAGCATCCTTCCTGTAATATGACATGAAAGTTTAGAGACGGATGTATCGGCTCAAGTATCATCTGACCACAGATGAAAATTTTGACGTTCATTTCAAAATAATCTTCTTGTTGTTTAAAAATGGGACTTGAATATGATTAAATTCGAACAAATGATTTTACGAATTGCCTGTAATATAAGGATTCAAAATGCATTGTCCGAAACTGTTTGATTGCCAATGATGTTTAAGAGATTTTAGGAATATTTCTTGTTGTTACTTCTGTATTTAACATTTTCATTTGTGTAAGATTGGCTCCAGTTTTCGAGATACTGTGAAAATTAAATTTCTGTAGTAATAAATGTCCTACATTGAAATCGTACTGAAATTATCTCATATGTAAATTAGTAATAAAATTACGAGTAATATGATTTATTGCATTGATTTAAAGAATTACCATTATATAAAACAGAAAACAAATCAATACAAAAATCTCAAGGAATATATATCAAATGTAAGCTAGAGAATAAAATTTAAAGCAATACTAAAGAGTGAAATAGAGGAATGAATTTCAGCCATTCAAAATGATCAAAACTAATGGTATATTGAAAATAAATTAAGACGTTGAATTCAGTTCAATAAAATGTAACCTAAACAAGTTGGTTCATTTCATTTAATGGAAAAGTATTCTTTATTTCCTTTTATGTTCAGTGGAAGTTAAACAAAGGAGATTCCAGCAGGGAACTGCCATGCTTTATTTGCTACTTGTCTTGGAAATTTTGTTCCTTTACTTTATATTTTTGCGTAACCTCTCTCATTTTTCCTCACTAAAACTGTCCATATTAACTGAAAATTTGAACAAAGGACTATTTAGAAAAAATATTTCTTTTTTGCTCTTATATAGGTATTATCTTATACCTATTCTTCTATAGCAAGGTAAATAGTACTGGTGTTCGTTTTGCACATATTTTAATTTTCTACAAGTTTTCGTTTAGTCAGTTTTAATAATTAATATGTGGTTTTAGATAACCTGAATAAATCATAGTTCAGAAAAAAGCAAAAATAAATAAACAAATAAAAAGTCCCCTTTCATATAATTTTTTTTACCAATTAGAAGCCAAAGTTTACTTCTCAGTAAGGGAAAAACTTGGATCAATGATATTGAACCTTTATTGTTATGATTAAATCAATGAAACATCTCTGTAAAAATACAACCTTGGTTATAAATTTTTCAGAAGAAAAATACTAAATTACTGGGTGAAAAAATTTGAAATTCTTTAAGAATGCGTTTAAAGTTTCCCTTTTCTAAGAGTGTTTCAATCAGAGCCTCACAATTTTATGTTTTTTAGGATCCATAATTATGATTAGAAATTTTTTTCATCTCTTTTAGTGCATAAGTAATTGTTAATAATGCATCCCTTGTGAAACTTTTGTTTACTTAATGTATTTGTATCATTTCAAGAATGTCTTTATAACCAAAAAAAGAAAAATTAGAGCCTTCATATTTTTTATTTCAGAAATTGTTAATAAAACATCTGATTAAGTAGATGTTTTGTACTTCTTAAAGTAGTTTTACAATCAGTGTTCTTGTTCATGCACTTAACAGACTACACCATGTTTCGGCAGCAAATCAAAAACTATTGAATCGGCATGGCCGAATTTATTTTAAAGAAAGAAATTCAAGTAGTTAATATAATAACCGCTATCTGATAACCGATATAGTGCTTCAGTGGTGTTTTCAATAATGTACAAAAAAAGATATGAGATACACGTAAGTTAATGTCATCAAATAAAATTCGCAAAATGAATATTGCATATCGCATTTTTTATATAAAGAAAACTTTCGCGTAGTTAGATATATTCTTTTCATTTTATTTAGTTATCCTATAAATACCATCTATAAATTAAACAATCATTTCATCCGATCATTGCAACAATAATTTATAAACATCACCAATCATTGATGAGGGAGAAAGAGAGGATAAGGAGACTCAGGAGCAGTATTTGGAAAATCGTGTTAGAGAAAATATTCATAAATTTATTTTTTAAAGATAAACATGAGGATGGTAGATAAAAAAATTATATAACACCCCAAAGACCACAAATCCTTGCTACACTGTAGAGGTATATCGAGGTGCAGACCATATAATTATCGTCGCCTCATACTTCAGTCTTAGAATGCTGTGGAGATAAAGTAATATAACGTTTCATTCATGATTTTCATACGAATTCAGATCAAAAGAAGTTAGGAATACTAGATCCGCAGCACCATTTACTTTAATGATGATCTAAAGAGCATTTGAAATGGTAATTATTCATAAATATGTTGATGTAATTATAAGCAATAATTGAAATTCATTATTACCAAAACTAATTACGTTTTTTTTAAAAAAAATTTAGTTACGTTATTTATTACGTTACTGTTTAGTTATGCTGCTTGTTTACGATGGATTTAAATACAATTTTTTTCTCTTTAAACTATACAGTGGTTTTCAAACTTAAATTAGCTCGGTATGTTAACATATATTACTAAATAAGGGATTATTTCATTAAATATTCTTACATACAGTTTCAGTTTTAAAATGGAGATATTTTTAACTAAAGCATTTGGCTTAAATATTAATGAAACAAGTTAATGTGAAATTCTACTTTTTAATGTCACTCTTGCAAAAATTTAAATTGTTCGTAGGTACATGACTATCTTATACAAATCACTAACATTTAACTTTTTGATGTGCAAGTAAATAATAATAATGCTTGCAAGTAAATGTAGCGGATTGCCACTGTTGCAGATGATGGAAAGTTATTTCGATTCCATCTCTGGTTCGTAATACTTCTTTCTTCTAATCCTTTAAGAAACTCAAATTAACTTTTGCCGTTTGATTTGAAGCGTTAAGTTTACTGAAGCGTTTTGCCCTATTCCATTTTTCGTTACCTCACATCCTGACCATAAAGTTCAACCAAAATTTTAAACCTAATTACTTTTAAATTTAGACAAACCTTTGGCGTTGCGCATTTTCTTTAAAAATATTTTTCAAGAAATAATTAGAACATTTTTTAGAGACAGGGAAAAGTGATTTATTTTATTTATGATTGCGTCAATTTTTTAAAGGAAATTCATATTTAATTTCAGTCTTCTTTCCGACTGACTGATTAACGAAAGAAAATGCCATGGTAAAATAACTATTTTTTTTTCCTAAACTCTTTGACATTTTAAGCAATTACTGAAAAATATTGTTAACGTACGAAGACTATGCTTGGAAAATAATGTTTTTTATCTGAATATTCATTAAGTTTATATATTCAGGTAAATTTTTGCATAAAAATTGCTTTGATGAAAAAAAGGAGTTGCAATTTTTCTGTAGCTTTACTGCAATACATAAATTCCTTATATACACTTCAGGATTTCAAATTCAAAGATCTGTCAGCTAAATACATAGTCTACTAATACATAGTCAAAAAAGCATTATGAAAGTAAAAATGAAATTCTTTGAAAAAAATATGAAAACACTAATGTATATAATAAAACGAATATTAATAAATTCATTTGATAGAATTTTTATATTCCCCTATTTTAATAGGCGAATGTCTAGTTTAAGAATTGAATTTCAGATATTATTACCTTTTGCTATAATTTGTATTTTTTTCTCTGAATTTGTGGATAATTTCATTTGATTCCGTCGCTCTGTCATCGTATGCTATATAATAAAATCTGTTTATTCTATAAAAGTGGCTTTCAACAGACAGGAAAGTGCCAGTAATGTACAAAATTTGAGGTTATCTAAAAGCTTTCCATGCATAATTATTTTTTCCAGTACGAAATATTATATTTGTATTGCTTTAAATTATTCCGAATCTGAGAGATTAACCCATGCCTTCCTGGTTTATAAGATGGCTGCTAAAGTAAAATAGTAAATATTTTTCTGAATCTATTATATAGTATTGGATTTTTTTCATATTTATGCTACGTTATAAAGCTGCTATTGAAATGATGATGAAAAATTATACCATATTTCGTGCATACGAAATTAAATATTATTTGTCTTATGTGATCATATTTCCTCGAATATTCAAAGCGAATTTTATCGTGTATAAGATGACTTCAAAAGTAAAGTAGCAAATATTTTTTATAAATCTTACTTGTATGGAATTGGATTTTTTTTTTAGTTATTTAAGCTACCTTATATAACTCTTTGAAATTATGATGCAAAAGTTATACTACATTTCGTGGATGCGAAATAAAAAAAAAAATATTTGCCTTATGTATTCATATTTCCTCGAATATTCAAAACATTTACTTTGAATTTTAATATTATAGTGGTTTACTGTTATAAATTTTGGAAGTTTCTAGCGATTTTGCTGAAAATGTCACATGTTATATGCAAAAAAGTATCCAAAAACATAGGAGTTAAAAAGACATCTTTACGTCCACCGAATTTAAGGGTCATTTTTACGAAATTGTATCTAAATATTGCTGAAATGACAAATAAAATTATTATTGAAACTTGTTATTATTGACATTCATCGATATAGAGTTGAAAGAATCAATGTGATAGAAAAACGTGTTAAAAATTGATAATTTAGAATAGAAATTACCGTTGCGGTTAAACTTCTTAAAAGATGGAATTTAAGAAAGTAATTTTTTTCAATCTTTTCAATTCTGTAAACCACGAAAAGTTTTTCATGAACCCTGAGCTAAATGGTTGGCAGTAATGAATTTAAGGAAAAAGCACAACAACAGTTCAATACTATAAATTTTCAACATACATTTAATTATACTCTTCAAAATATTATATTGTAGAAATAATAATAATAGTTAATACTTGTATATCCTATTATAAAACTTAATATTCTAATTACTGAGCAATAAAGAATAAGGTTAGTTCACTTTGCTTTCAAGATCAATATGCAAATAATTGAGTCTTCAATCTTTTGATTCTTTTGTTCGTCCTTTAAATTTCTGCAAGTCAGACTTCATTAAGTGTCACTTTGCAAAATCGTAATTAACCTTAACTAATGACATTTGAAAGTACCAAATAAATACAATTAACTGAACTTCAATGAACCATAAAACAAAAATGTCAAACAGAATGAGATCGTCACTTTCGATTAACGTCGTGAACCAGATTTTTTTAGAAGTGGGAAAAGGATGACACAATAAATCGATATAAACGAGAATGGTTTTTCTTCATCTTTTTCTTATGTTTACATAATATAGCAAGTTTTATTCTTTGTTGTATAGGAAAGATAAGTGATTATTCCATTTGGACTTCTCTTTTTCTGACTGGGTCTAAGATTTGTTGCATATCTACATTTATTCGTAAGATTGCATACCAAATTTTATCCATTTTGCATGTTAATTTTTTGAGTTGCCATTTTCACATATTTTGGAACAAATAGACAGATAGATTTCTTTCACAATTTGGTACGGATTTACAATGCTAGCCGTAAAACCAATGCTAAATTTCGTCAATTACGCCTTTTGGATCGCTTTCTTGTTCTCGAGTACATATATAATTAGAAGAAAAGACTTCTGTTTAACTTGAGCCTATCCAAACTTTGATAGATACCTATTCAACTTGAGCTTATCCAAACTTTGATAGGTACCTGTTCAATTTGAGCCTATCCAAACGTTGATAGATATTTGTAAATTTAGTTTAAATTTAGTTTATTAAAAGTAGTATATCAAATTTCATCTGCCTAGTTTATAAAGTTTTGAGTTATCGCATTAAAAACAGGCAGACATAGTTGCTAAAGCAATTTTTGCGTTATCGGAATAATCTATAGCTTGGAGATTCCTTCAATTTTGTGATGGAATTGTAACTATCAATAAATTTATTTTATAACTGTGGGATGAGAAATTGGAGATGCTATAGAGCCCATCATTTCATGCTTAGATTTAAATTGTGTAATTTTATCAAAGCTGGTTAATGATTTCAGATTATTCACTTTCAAAATGTTAAAAAATGTTCACTAAGGTACTAATTTAACTCTTCCTTGGCTGGAATATCAAACATTCAGATTTAGTTTAGTTATATTAATATCCCATTTTAAAGCAACACACATCAATTTTGGGCTATTTTGGGATGGACCTCGTAATTGTGAACCGCAGTCAAATGAAGAGGACGATACCTGAGCTGGCACTCCGTCACCCAAACTTCCACATAGCATCAGCTGGAGATGTTTGGTCCCAATGGATTTAACCTACACCATACCCTCTTCACGACGGTTATTCTGTGGAATCAGGTTTCGACCCTGAATATCTTACGGTTCCAGAGCCGAGTCTTCAACCCCAGGCCACCGTAGCCTCTAACATTCAGAATATCACATTAATTTCTACCAGATAAAAGCTTCTATTGCTCAATCGATGCAGAAGAAAAAATTGTTTTCAAACATAGACAAAAGGCAAAGCTAGATAAGGTGTTTAAAGTAAGAAAATATTGTCTGTCCTGGTTAGCATAGTTGTAAAAAGAATACCCCTTCTACCTTCCAAATCATTTACTAATGTTAGATTTTATTATATTTACTTTTATTAATGATGTTGATGAATTAAATTATAGATCTGCATACATTTGCATTTTCCCAGCTTTTTTATTATATTTCATATATATAATAAAAAAAGCTGGAAAGGTACAAGAACTGTGCTTATGATTATAAAAAAACATTCAAAATCCAAGAAAATCTCAACACTTTTACATCTAGGTTAATTATATGAAATATTTAAATAGTAGAATAGATTTAGCAGTAATGCAAGCTATAAGGAGATGCTAGCCATTTTTTTATTCCTTCAAATTTAGAAAGGTTTTTATAAATTGATACTTTTAACTATAGATATATGGCACTAATTGTTTCCTTTTTTTTCTTTTTGAAATATGCAAAATTAGTCATAAATAGGGACATTAATTTCTAAAGAAAAATAAACGTGAATAATAAGAAGTAATGTTTTATTCTAACTTAAGAATATGCTTATTTTTTAATAACTTTATGAAAAATTAAAGCTAAAAAACAACGAAGAAGCTACAATAATACTAATTCCTACAAAATACCTACATGAAATATAAAACAAATCTGTGTTTATAAAAAAGCAGTTTACAGTAATTGGAGATATTTCTGTTTCGACAAATCATCACATGATGGATTTGAGTGGTTTCAGTCATCATTCTTCAAACGTCAATAGCAAAATAAAAAAATAAAAAACCCAATCAGCTAATGTTTCTGGGCACATCTTCGACCTGATTGGATTCCATTATTATGCTAGATAGGGCTATTCAACATCGAATGAAATGGTCAACTTTAAAGATCGAATTGTGATCAAATTTCACTGTATCAATCTTAAATCCCCAACTTAGGATTATAGGTATTTGGGACTGCCATCATGGCATGGATGCACCTTGATATAATGAAAAAATACGAAAAAGGAAGCAATAAAGAATGTGATTAATTTAGTATAAATTGAGTTAATTCATAATTTTAAGTAGTGTGATCTAAGCCGAAGATTTTAAATTGCGGATAATGACCTTCATTGAAGTCATGGAGAAGAATTTGGATTGACGAAAGATCTCTGCAATCGTTTAACATTTTTACAATTCATGAACAAGAATTGCCAAAAAATATTAATTCACAAAATCCCAAGTTGTTTCTAACTAAGCTTTTTCAGAAATTTCTTTATTTACTGATTATTATTTTTTTGAGGAAAAATCATAAGACTTGTCACCTCCTCAAAAAAAGCAATGAGGTAAAGTTGGCACTTAATATCAGATTTTGGTACATAGCGTATTTACCCGAGAAAATAAAATCTAATAATTTACTGCTGTAGAGAGTGCCAAACAATCCTTCAATAGATTTTTAACCCTTCTTTGCATGAAGATGGAAATTTCTATCATAACATTTAGTGAATAAAAAATTGTATTCGAAACTGGTGTACTATAAATTGGTTGTTGCTAGCAACTTTTTTCTCGATTATTGCATAACAAGGAATATGGTTGTAAAAAAAAATCAAATGTCACAAACATTACAGTGAGTTTGAATTTGCCATTCCGTTGTTTGTTGTGGTTGGAAGAAACGTGCGATTTCTTGAATATTTTTTATAATTAATTTGAAATATTTTGTAAATAAAATTGATGATGGATGGAGAAATTTAGGAGAGAAGGATATTGAGGATTTTTTACTGAGCTTAACATATAAATTTGCATGATAAAGGATAGTTCCATCATACTATTTTTTAAGTATTTAGCATATTTATACTGGGATTTTTTCAAAACTCTAGAGCATCAGTTATATCACCTGGATTTATTTCACAAAAAAGAAAAAATAATGCAAAGAAGTGGTGGCGTCTTGTAAAATCATAAGACACAGTTAAGATTGTTTAATCTTATGGGGTATCCAAGATGATAGAAAGAAAATTACACGAAACATATCTTTTTGAAGACGACATAAAATTTCTGCAAGAAATCACGTGAATTCAAAAAACAACAACAACAACCTATAATCTTAATTTATTTAATATAGAACTTAGAACTTAGCGCTGTTTTTTACAGTGAAATTCTAATTTAAAGTTACCGGAATTCCTAGTGTTAAATAACGCCAAATAATCGCACATGTTTTATCTCAGAAAAAGAAAAAAAGAATGAAAAATGAAATCTTTTGAATTGATTTGTTGTTATTGAAGTGCTATATTAAATGCTTGATATATTTATTTAAAATAGTGAAATTCTGAATAAAAAATAATCTAATTTGAAATTTACGCAACAATTTACTGATGTCGTGGTTATTGGGAAAATTAATTCTGGAACAGATTGTTAGTTTATAAATAATATTTTATCATATTTATAATTAAAGAGAAAACTCTTTTCAGCATACACATTAGCACAGTTATTTGCTCAATCCGATTGGTATTTATTAGAAAGTGGTTTAATGTATGCAAAGATTGTGGTTTGTATTTTTCACGAGTAAACCTATGTTTAAGTATTTATTTTACTTTAACGTCTCTCTTTATAATAGTTTACAAAACCATAATCGGCTTACATCATCCTATTGACATGGATAAACACATCTTTTCGAAGTACTTAATTGCTGAAAGAAAACTCTCTTCATGAAGTTTAAAAAAAGATCTTCGTTAATCTCTATTTTTTAAATAGAAATCTTATGCATGAAAATAGCGTGTCTAGCACATTCGATTTCTTAATATTTAAGGCTGTCTAAAATCTGTTTGTGGACTGGTTTTGCTATCAATGGATACATGGATATGTAGCACATTCTGAGTTCACAGATCCGTGCAAGCGAACGCTAGTTGTCACACGACTTACTCAGCTTTTAGAGGTATTTTTGGAAAGGTGTGTTCCGCGCTGAATAACACAACCTTCCCTAGCTTTTGACTTGCAAAATAGGCTAACGGTAAAGACAGGAAAAGCTGGTCTTAATACAAAAACAATTAGGGATGATGTCCGTAACAGCTGAAAGACATGAGAGGGAAATTATTTCTTTCTTAGAAGGGTAACTTCTGTTGAGCAAAGTTCATTAAGAAGAAATGGTCTTTGATCTTTTGTCCCACAGGGAATGGAACTTAGTTTTTTTGTTTCCGTCTTTCAAACATGATCGCATTTGACCTAGAACTAACGCAATTTGTTTCATTTTTTTAAAGTGAAATGTGTTTTGCTGAGACATCCTGCGATTTTTTTTCCTTTCTCGTCCATTTTTTTAAAGGCGTACCGTTATCGATTACTTTTAGTTGCCGGAAATGATTGTTATGTCCAGTTGAATTGGTGGGAGAGATAAAACATGAGTTCACATAGTTGTGTTATTAGATAGTATAGGGGCCCTATGGAAATTTTTTATGTGTGGTATATTTTCTCTGCGGGAGGGTAAGATAATAGTAAAGTCCCTCCTATTCTGTGTAATTGTTCTTTTTTCAGGCGAGACCACATTCGACTGCAGAATTATAGTATTTTACCAATCTTGCCACCTAACAATTATATCTGAGTTTACATATTTTCGTTCTGGAATATCTCTGTGAATATATTTCCAGAAACTTGCAATTTAATATCAAATGAACTTAAAATTCATTAGCCAAATGTATCTTTCAATTATACAAAGTACACAAATTTTAAAAGAAACCATTAAAAAATATGCATATTTTTTGAATAATAATTCTTTTCAGATTCTTCTATTAACACATTAAGGACTGCAAAGAAATTTTCAAGATAAAAGCCTAAACCGCATGCTTTTGGGCAAACTTGTACGTTCTAAAATCACCATGATTTTATTATTTATGAAGTAACTAGCTGGTCCCGGCAAGTTGCTGCCGAGAATAAGACTTACTTAATTTGGAAATGAATAGATTTATTAATATTGAAAGATATATAAAGGAGAAGTGAAAATAATATTCATTCTATTTTATTAACTTTATTATTCATGACTTTAGGATTGGAAATATTTTTGTTTGTTTTATTTTTCCATCATTAACAGAAGCAAGTAATAATTATTCAAAGTTTCATCGCAATCGGATGAGCGGTACGGCACCGCATAAGAGACATACAAACATTCCTTTTTATTTATATAGATAACAGATTGGATGCCCAACACAAGAAAACTCATGAGCGGTCCGTAACATATGGGACCAAACAAACTCGAGAGCAGCGCCCCTTAATGTTTTAAGCACAGCCTATATTTGAAAACTGTATTATTGAATTAGCTAAGGGAAAAATATACGTATGCATACATACAGACATTTTGATGTTACAAAATCTAAGTTTTAGGCTATTTAGAATGACTTTTAATTCACCTGAAATCATAAGCTTTATATAGATAAAATAGTTCCAACACTATTTAACTGTTGAATACTGTCATGCACGAGCAATTACTGGTATTTTAACAGATAAGTTGTAGAGTTATCTTTAAACTAATTTGTCTATCATCACTTAAAATTGAAAGAACCAATGAAAATTCAGTTTTAAATTAAAGAAAAATTTTCCGTAAGGATTTTTGAAAAATGAAAATATTGATATTTATGAAACTGAAAAATGCTCAATTCATTATTATATATTTGTTTAGTACTGTCAGTCAGGGAAATAGCCTCAAATCTCTAATTTATATGGTTTTTGAGGTAAGGAGTCAGCAGTATAAATTTTTAAAGCCCCACTTTTTCTTATGGACTAGTTTTCTTTATATTGTGCGTGACTTTAATTGACACAATAGTTGCAATTTTCAGCAGCAGCGGAAAAAAAATACCACTATATCTTTTTTTTTATTGGTATAATAGATATTTCTTATTGCTCAGCTTTAAAGGAAAATCTCAAAGTCTTAATTTTAAGACTCTCTTGTTCTTATAGCAACCATTCATCAATTATAAAAAATTTATTTTTAATCTAAATAGATTTTTTGTCACATTCACTTGAAACTTTTAAGTTTTGTGTTTTCATTTTTCAGTAGAAGTTGAAAATGGAGGCACGTTATAATTCTGTTGACATTCTATAAATATTTCCTCAATCAAAGGAAATTGTTGATTTGTAAGATTTTAAAATGCGAAGTTTCACATGGAAAACAAAAATTCATAAGCTAACAAATGGATTTATTTTGAAAAACCCATAGTTGATATAAATTTTGTAATGTGTCATAAGCATGCAAGAAAACCTTTTTATGGAGCGATTATAAAAGTAAATTGCCAGTTTTAAATTGGAGACAAGCAACAGATATTATAAGTAGCAACTTTATTCGCTTTATATTGCAGATAAATACGGATTGAGATATTTCTTTGAAAATTCCATATTATTTTAAATTGTTGAACCGCGAAAAATGGTGCATCAGTTTGAATTCAGAGAACATTAGGCTATAACTATTCTATTACTAAACTATTTAAAGATGCATTATTTCAAGTAACAGTGGAAAATTAGTAGTTCCATGTCGAAAGCATTAAAAGAATTCGGTAAAAACAAAGCTTACCTTACTTCATACCTTAGTTTTTTATTTGACGTTCAGTCATGCGTTTTAATGACCGAAATAGTAAAAATCACAGAAAAGAAGGACCCCCACGCTACTAAAAAAGAAACACACCTCTAATCATCAATTTCTAACTGTCTAAAAAAGTCTCAGAGGATTTAAATACCTGTTTTAAGTTTGTAACAAAAATTTGAAGAGAAAAGAATTCAACTACAAAGATCCAATAGATAATTCAAAACCACTAGTTCATTATTTTTTAAACTTAGTAATACCTAACGGAAAGAATACTGCCTTCATTTCAACGTCATAATACTAGATCACAGAGGCAATATATTAATCTTTTTTTTATTTATTTAAAGGTGGTAGATATGGTATGTCAGTATTTTTTAATACTGTCTGGCACAAATGTTGTATCTCTACAATCAGTAATTGCCGAATTTGACAGTGCAGCAATGTTTAATTAAATAACGCCTATTATATTTGAAAGTAATTGATATCATTGAAGAAACTAATTTCATACAGAAGTGCAGTCAAACATCGCTTAATGAGCGCCTCACATCGAATGATTCAAACGAACAAAACAAAAAGGAAAGAAAAAAAAAACACTCCTTTGATGAGCGATGTTTCGCAAAAGATTGTAGGAGGAGAAGAGACCTTAGTATAGCATGGACATTCAGAAAAATTAAGATGGGGAAAGCATGATAAATGATTGCATGGTATATTAGAAAGAATTACCCGAATAAGGCCGTAGATGAGCACTACAATTTTATTTAATGATAATGCTGTTTCTCTTGTTTGCCGCATGAGACAAAAACCAGAATAATCTATCAATTTTCTAGTAAAAAGGCATGTATTATAAATAATAAATAATATTCTTATTTGTGTATTTTTTTTCGGAATGAAACGCATTATCCTATTTTGCTTGGATTTTGAGAAAAAAATGTTTAACTTATGTTTTGCATTATGAGTAAGATTTGGGAACAAATTATGCTCTTTAAGCAAGATTTCGCTGTCATAACTATTCTGTAATTCTATTCTACATCTAAAGCAAAATACATTCAATTTCATAGAACTCTTTTTACGAATTAGAGATGAACAGATGGGCATATTACATCATTTGCAGGTGATGCTGTCCCTTGTAGCTCTCTGTCTCATTTCGATGCAATAAGACGTTGATGTATTAAAAGCTTTATGTTCTGTTATCTTAAAAGATAAATAATCTCCTTATTAATTGCTTTAACATTCTTAATTTTATATGATTTTTATAAGTTTTCAGTTAATTTGCTTCATGTTCACACAGAGGAAATTTTGTTATCGAATTTTTATTTCACTACCTGAAGTTTTGTAGTTCTGAAACATTCTACTCAAATTTATTATCAAAGATAATACATTTTTTTCAATATCTTCATAACTTAACAGTTATTCGATTGAATTTAGTTTCCGTGAAAGTGATTACACCTGCTGTGACTTTTAAAAAAACTCCTTATTAGCTATGAAAATTAATTATAAAATTTTAAACATGAAAGTATAGAAAATAATGACAATTAATGATTGCGAGGAGATCAAAACAAATTTGCCCCGCTTATTTATAGATTTGGCGAAAAAATTTTAGAAAAAAATTATATTTATCTTCCTCATTGCATTATCATGTACTGTGGATGGACTGCATCAAAAATTTGATAGAAAGAAGGAATTTCGCTATTAAGGCCAAGCACCAAATTTCATCCTTTCAGCATTTTTCGCAATTGAGCTATTGTCATAGACGTTGAGCTTTTGAATTGTTGTTCTCTAAAATTTTAAATCAGAGAGGAAAGAGTAATTACTTCTAATTTCGTATGATTACTTTCTTCCAAGTGATATAATAAAATGATTTTGTTGAAAATTTGTTACTTTAAATTTTAAAAAAAGTAAGTGATCATTTTCTTTTTAATTCTTTAAAAATGAACCAGTTATATCGTTGTATAATGGCAAGCCTTTGATCACCTGAAACCGTTCGAGTAGTTATTATAGATTTAATGTTACTTATTCTAAATAACTAGCATTTGAAATTTCTGTCCCAAAGATTCAGGGGAAAATGCTATCACTATTATTGTGATAGATTTAGTTTAATTTTGCTTTCTAATTAGTTTCCTTTGTCAAGATAAAGATTATCAAAATGGACGCGAACTCCACTATGTTTAAATTATCAAAAATGCTTATTAAGATGGTTCAATTTAAAATCTTTTTTGATTTGAAATACAGGAATATATATATATATATATATATATAGATGAATCTCAAATTGTTTAGAATACCTAATAAAAAATAGTCAAGCTATCCGGATAGGATAGGTGCTGAGACGAATTTTTAAAAAATGATGCATAATCATTTTTTATTGTACCAAATAATTAAAACAGACTTGAAAGGTCACTGTTAGAAGAAAAAAAACTCATTGTTTTTAATTTTTGAAAGGAAAAAAACAACCTGTTCATTTATGAAAATTTAGCACATTTTAAATGTTAGTAAAAAGAGGGCAATAAAAATATTTAATTTTCATTTCACTTATGTATATAGCGCAAACTTCAGAAAATGTAACAGATCGCAAGATGCAATTTTTTTTCATGAATAAAATTTTTTTCTGCATTTGATGATGCCGTTAATGATTTGTTTGCCAAAACTTTTCTGCGTTTTCAACCAAAAATGTTTATAAAACATGTCTAAATGAAGCTATATTAACATCCACCGTCTATCACACCCTTAAAGATTTTGGATATATCTCTACCGAGTAAATAAAATATAATTGAATTGATAAATTAATAAAATATAATTGAATTGATCTTGAGATATCATGTTTTCCTTGAATCAAGCGAAGTGAAATATTTATTCTTCAGAAAATGCGTTTAGATATTCGACTTGTAATTTAGTTCATCCAAATGCGCTGGAAGCATATGTAGTTTCCCCACCTTTTTTTAAAAACACAAAAATGACAGAAATAAGTAAACCAAGCCTGAGTATATAGAGAGCAAATGTAAAAATATCAGATGCTATTTTGGAGAATTTTATGGTAAAATTTAAATAGATCACTCATTTTCTCTAAAACATATCACTGTTTTCCGTTTCATTTTTATTGGTTGTATATTATTTAAACTACAATATCTATAGTTATAGTCTGCATGTATGAAAAACAAAGTCTCTTTTAGAATCTACGAAGTTTATACTTTATTTCCATATCATAAAAAATCAATATTTTTTTTGAAAAAAAAAATGTCTTTACAGCGTATTCGGTTATATTAAAACAATTGAAACATAATCATACGCTCTTATAATAAGACTTCTACATGACATCCTATTTCCGTTCATTTAAATGAAGCGAATACTCAGTATTCAATTATAGCTTATAAATGTTTATTCTGATGGCTGTAGGTATTTTCTGTGAACGAATTCAATCCATTTAATGAGTTCTATTTAGGTTGAAAAAGTAAAACAAATAAGGTATCTAGAAACAAATAAAAATCTGATAGAAACGAAAGATGCGAACTGTTACTTAGAGGCTCTTTAAAACAATATCTAATAAATGGACGATAAACAAAAATCAATCTAAATTTTTAAAACTTTATTTACCGATCAGTTACATATGTAAACATTAAATATTATTTTAAAGCCCAATGCTTAGCCTACTTAAAAAGCGAAAACTGATATTACAGGAAGCAATGACAGACTCAAAGTATCCAATAGCAAATACCTCTTTCCCAGATGTCCTGTCGGATCTTGAAATCATTCTGGCAAGTCTTCTGTTAAACATCCACTTATAAATATGTATTTCATCTAGTTCACGATACATGAAATGTTTCATGTTACTCATGAGGTATCTTCGGCTCGAATGCTGCAAATTTGTTTTATTCTTTTTAGATCCTCTGCTGAGTGTTTAAGATCCTAATCTTTTATCTGAATTTTATTTCCGCATATCTGATGTGCCTTTTTTTATTTTGTCAGCATTTATTGAATCATCTTATATGTATAATGTTTGCAATAGTGATTGATGTATTTGAATAAAACCTTTGTTTAAACATAATATGTAGTGTAATAAAACTTTATTACAATTACTTATTTTCCTGAAACTCATTTGTACCCTTAAGATACTTCAAAATTGTACATTGCATAATTCAACAGTGATGCAACCGGTCTTATCTTTCTACGAACTATTAACCTGAGTTATCATTAATTTTAGAAAGAAGCATTTAAAAAAAAGAAATAATAGAATCCAGGGTTTCCATGGCGATAAAATCTTAGAAAATTAACCCCTAGTATTTCGTTTCCATCCTTTTAATCCATGTCATAAATGAATGAACCTAACCTGCCACAGAGAATGAATCTTGAAACAGCATGCAAGGTAATCCTTGTACCTCCTCTCTTTGTGACAAAGCCTTGATTTATGTAGCCCAGGATTTCATGTCTCTACACACTATGCGGGTCAAGAGGCCACCTTCCTTCACGGATTTCCCCCAAAAGGCAAGGGGCGCCTATCAAGGGTTCCTTTCCTACATTCCTCAACTAAGTGAAGACAAAAAAAGTAGGCCGCTGTGTTAATGCTAATATTTCGTTGGATTTTTTTAATAGAAAATTCCTTTTGGTGGAAACGAAATATTATGGCTCCTTGAGAAGGATGTAATATGTCTTGTTTTCCCTACTATATTGTACTACATATCTTACTTTCCTTAATTTTTCATTTAAGATAAACTGCCAGCTTCATGTGGAGAAATTACATTAGCAGAATGATGGATCAAATGTGTTAATACAATATTCAATCACAGAATTTCTGTGAAATGAAAGCATTACTTTTATTTCGTTTAACAAAGATTTCTTTATATAAAATGATATTTAACACCGAAAGGAAATGATATCGAGCATCAACACTTTATTTTCAGATTTATTATCAAATTTAAATCTCCTTAAAAGCCATGAAGCTTAAAAGTGTTTATTCGAATTCTGAAAATATGACATTAGAGGTAAAAATATATAAACAAATCTTATTCAATTAATCTATTTTACCCTTTCTTTTAGTATTGCTAATTTAAATAAATTTTTATTTCCTTTATTTTTCTTGGAAAATAAAAACCTTCTTCATTATGAAAATAATGAGAATTTTAAGGATTGCAAATTAGCTCTCCTCACTTCCAATAAATAGGCTATAAGTTTCAGAAAACTTCTTGATACCGGATTACTTTGTCAAGAATGTTTGTCTTAACATTATACAATCATATTTTCTCATTAATAGTGTGACAAAATATACTTGATAAAATTTGAGATCCTCAGCGGGTTATTTTCAGCTGAGCCGGCTGAAATTTAGTGAACTCATTCATTAAAACTTTTCACTTTTACTGACAAAGTTGAGTAGCAAAATAAATAAATAACTAAATTGATGCACAATTTTATTACATTAACTTCTATAAAATTAAAATATTAATTTAGAACGAATTCCATTATCTTTCTTAGAAAGAATATCCCAAGTAGCACAGAATGTGGCACAACATTGTACCATATAGAGCAATATTATACTATATTATTTAATATTCAATAATAGTATACAATATTTCGATTATTGTTTGATATCATTTAATAGCGTACAATATATGTGTGTTACTGGATATTAATGTGAAATACTTCATTTGTTTTGCTTCGTTAGTTAAGTGTTTGTAAAGAAAAAAAAAATGCATAAGCAGTTGTTTATTTGCAAGAAGAGAGATGAAGACTCTACATTTAGAATTAACCATGAAAGAAATGTGTTAAAGTTATGAAGCTTTTAAGAATGCAACCTAAATCGAGTGAAATCATTCGAGAAGACATCTTTAGTTACATTTCATAAGATATCTTCGGTAATATGATACCTTTTTTCAACACCTGTCCATTAACAATGCTCTCAAGCATGAAGACAAGTAAAGCAAACAAAAAATATAGAAATCCTAAGATTCTATTTTAAAATTTTAAAGAAGTGATCTCGTTGCTTTAAAATAAGCCAGTTTTTCTGAATATGAAGGAACCACTCACTAGAACCAATAATTTGTTCGTCACTAAAACGGTGATTGCATTTCATATGGAGTCAACAAGCTCCTCTTCTTGTACTCCTTTAACATTGCTTAATATAACTCCTCTCTCGTTCTTTACTGATAAAAAATATTTTGTTGGTATTTTTTTCCGTAATGAACTTTTATAATTTTGTATGCCTTATTATTTTCTTATTTTTAAAATTTTGTTTTATGACTTTATTTTCATCATGATTACCACCTCACCTGATTACCACCTTTCCACATTTGGAGATTACTGGGTTGCATGTTCTAATAAAATACCACTTAAAATGCTACACTAGAATTGAATATATTTAATTTATTGATATCAAGAAATGAAATTTCAACGTATCTGTTTTATCTGAAATTATAACTTATCATAAGAATAACGCCACAACTTTTGAATCAAAGTTCCGTTATTTTTCAGATTATTACAAAATTGCTTTGTAATCTTCAGATGGATTCCAATGTCAATTTGTCCTATTATTTAGAATGGTATAAAATCGAACAGTAAGTAAACTTTCATTTCTTGCCTTTGGTGATCCTTTTCCTCCTTTTAAGACATGAAAAATGTTTCCTTTTTGAAAAGGAATAAAATATTTTGAGGTTTTTTTCTTCTCATCCGATTTCACTCCACGTTCTCAAGAGGAAGATTTCATCAGCTCAGTGTAATTAGTTCATCCTATCAAAGCCACCTTCGCTTTTCTGCGGATGCTTTAGGGGAAATGTGTTGCAAAAGTGGAAAGCTGTTTTGTCATGCAGGGAACTTGTTCTTTCTATATCATAGTCATAGCATTTATGATCTGTCATAATTTAAACATCTGTTGAGATTTTTCTTGCCCACCTCTTCACCGGTGATTGTATTCACAATAATATACATTTGATTGATTTTAGAAAAATATACCTTTTCTCATTATATTGCCGAGTAGACAATAAACGCTAAAAAAATAGCCGTTTACTTATTAAATTTCTGATATTCAGTAGACTTCCGAGTATCCGGTTCCCGACTATCCAACTTCCTGTACAATCCGGCTTAGTTTGCCTTTATCGTAATTAAATGAGAATGCAAGGTGTTGCATTCGCACCCATTGCCAAGACATTGGAAGCCTGCTTCTGCTACGATCCTCCTACTTGTCGTTGTCAAAATTCAAGTTGTTAAAGGAAAGGGTAACTGGTGCTGGTGAATAAAGAAATAGAACTCCGACTTTTTTTTATCTGGCTAGTCCTTCCGCCACATTACGGAGTGTACTGTATTGTATCCTTGTTGGGTCATCAAAATTATAGATATAAATCATATTTTGACGATATCAATAAATTTGTTGTCTATATTTTTTTTCACTCGTGTACTTCTGAAAAACGAGATATAAAAGTCAGACAAGTTAGAAAAAAAAATGTTGTGTTTGATTTTATCATTAAAATAATTATAAGTTTGTATGAAATTTAGAAGACAAACTGCAGCAGAGTAGAGTTCCAAAAGAAATACAATATACTCATGTGTATCCGGTCTAAAACGGCGGAAGGACAGGCTAGATAACAATAAAGCCGGATAAGCCAGAGTTCTCATTTCTTTGCCAACAATACCTGAAGACAAAGTTTTCATACAAAAACTTGTTGTTACAATATGTATTTTCTCACTTCTTAGAGTAAGTACTAAGCCCTCCTTTTATCTCAAGCTACTAAAAATATGAACGCGGCTGTAGCCCGGTGAAACATTAAAGCAGTTCCGGTAACGGGTCGAGTAAAAATTAAAAGCTCTGTTCTTATTTAGTAGTTTATACTGCGATTCAGGAATTTATTAGAAGAAAAAGTGAGTAAACTCTTATGGACATAAACTTTCCACAATTATGTACACTTCGTTGTGGTATATTAAAAATATTAAGCATACCTCAAGAACAATTTACGAATCCTATACTTACTGTGCAATTACAATCAGGAATCATTTCAGGTTGGATTAGCCAAAAACAATAATGCCATTTAGAACACACAGCTATCACTGAGCATATAAAATAGGCTAGCAATATATATACATTGATAATGCCATTTAGAGCACAACTATTAATATGTTTATGAAATAGGCTAGCAATACATATACACTAATAATGCCATTTAGAACACACAGCTATCAATATGTTTATAAAATAGGCAAGCAATATAGATACATTGATAATGTCATTTAGTATACACGGCTAACAATATGTATATAAAATAGGCTAGCAATAGTGTTTGTACATTGATAATGTCATTTACAAAACACAGCTTTTTATAATTTTTTAAAAATTCCAGTACAGCATAAAATGAATGAAAAATAGATGATATTTCGACGAAATTACACCATTAAAAAAGCGAAATAAATCAAGTTTAATAAAAAAATATTTAAAAATTAATTATTGGTTTCCTACTGCATTGCTAAACTACATTAAAAAATTTTCGAAGTCTATTTAATCACGTGTCTTCTAAAATAATTCTCCAGCCGATAAGAAAAAAACACTCCCATAGATAAAAATGTAATAAAGTTAATATAAGCATATAAATTGAGAATAGATATTTTTTTAATCATTGAATATTAATAGCAAAGAAATTCAGTTTAAATAATTTTTTAACATTTTTAGACACATACTAGAATTTTCTGTAATGACCATGGGAGAAAAATTAACTTGTTCTTAAAAAATGTTTTCGGATGTTATGTAATGAAATAGAGCGAAAAATATCTATTAAATATTTAATTAAAACTAGTTTCGATTAAATATTCAGAAGATAATATTTGAACGAGGTATGGAAGATTAAATGAAATACTAGAAGAGCGAAGTTTTGTTTGAATTGCAAATGACTCCAGGGGTGGTCGAGAATCTAGAGAACATCTCATTTCTTGTCGCTTTTCTAAACGGATTTAGAATCGAGATGCGGAATTATTTATAAAAGAAATAAATACATATTTTTTTCTGAAATGCATTCCTTCACACCATGGAACAAAAACAAAAAAACTGCTATGCACAAACTAGCAATTGAATAATGGGGTTTAATTGGGGCCTCTAGGTAAATGATCATATGCCTTATAAAACTCGAGTTACCTATTTAGTATTAGAGATAACAAATAAGAGTTTTTTTTATGAATTTTTTTACCACATTCTTTAGTCAATCGCACTTTCTAAGCATGATATTACATATGAAAAGATAAGTTTTCATTATTATTATATAATAATAAAAAAACCTGTATAACAACATAGTATGAGTGATATTTCTGATAGAGTTTGTAAAGCAATGTGATTATATGTATAAACACAATAAATCTGAAAATATTTTGGAAGCTATTTTATGAATTAAGATTTGTAAAAAATAATGAACATCGTACAAATATTTATAATTCTGTTCATTATTTTGATTGCATTAAAAATTGTTAGAATTTGAATAAGAGGGATCATAAGTCATTTCGCATGTTTATCTTGTTACAAGCAATATTCAATATGTAATGTTTACAAAACTGTAGAGCCATAATCAAATAACTTTCTTACAATCGCCTTCATAAATAAAATTGAAATACCAGTTTTCCATATAGAAATGCAAACCAATCAGTTTATTTTAATCAGTAGTTTGGATTTCTTGAATTTTTCTTGCAAATACTTAAAGGAAGGTTTCGTAATATTTAGTTTAATATTGATTTTTTAAAATTAAAAATTTTGTTTTCTTTCACTAGGCTTGGCAAAAAAAAGCAAACTTCTTGAGGAAGCTCAAGATTTGTACATTAAAAGGAATTGGATGCAACCGAAAAATGGGAGAGTTATTTAAATAATTTTTTTAACTATACTTTATAATCATTTTGCAACAATTTTCTATAAAACTATATAATCATTTTGCAACAACTTTCTATAAAACTATATAGTCATTTTGAAACAACTTTCTATAAAACTAAACAATCATTCTGAAACAGTTTTTTTTTTATAAAACTATATAGTCATTTTGAAAAAACTTTCTATAAAACTATATAGTCATTTTGAAACTACTCTCTATAAAACTACTAAGTTATTTTGAAACAACGTTCTTAAATAACATGTGTAAATAAAATTTATCAGTAATTTATATTTCTTGAAACTTTTTTCTTGCAAATGCCAAAAAGCATAAGGGAGGTTTCGTAGTATTTAGTTTAATATTGAGTTTTTTAAAATTTAAAACTATGTTTTCTCTGACTAGGTTAGGCAAAAGAAAGAAAATTACTTGATAACGGTCAAGATTTGTAGAGTAAATGGAATTTAAAATAACAAAAACATGGGTGAGTTATTTGAATAAGATTTTTTTGTTTTACTTTATTGTTTCTAAAAATGTATCTTTAAATTGAAATTTATTTAAAAATTTGTCTTTGCTTAAAAAATCAATTCAAAACTTTTCTAATTTCTTTTAATGGTAGATAAGGTTTGAAATCCGGATTTGTGTTATTTCTGTGATTACTTTAATTAAAGTAATCACAGCATTTTATTATCATCAGGATACAACAGGCTTAAGTTATATTTACTTCAACTTAAAAATTCCATACCGCTATAATTAAATCTGTTTGAGTCCAATTTTTCACGTTTTATTTGCTTCGTTTACTTCTTCATCAAGTCAATTAATTTCTACCTATGGTTGCTTCAAGTGGTTGCCGTAGCAGGTTGTCATAGAATTAAGACATTGCTTTTTCGAGGAAATTTTCAAGCCGCTGGAATCTCATCAGAAACTTAGGTTTGAATTAATTGAAGGAAATATAATTTATGGAACTTATTTGATATAACATTGATATGGAAATTTTAATTTGGTAAAGAGTTTGGAAAGGACTTAGAGAAGAGTTAGCTTTTTCATTTGTAACTAAACTCTGTACATGAATATTAACGCGATAAGAAACCGTCGATGCATGTTGAAGCTTTTTAATGTAGCTGCGGCATTTGTTACGAATCTTTTCTAGCTGTCTAGATTTTACTATATTTATTGCAATTAACTAAGAAATGTATTGAAAACCAAAAGATGCCAATAATAATAAAAGTAGAAAAAATGAGCCATGTTGCTGACATGGCTTATCTTTTCTTTCTCTTATCTACGGCTTGCTTTCCATTTCGTACAAAGGCACTCGGAAATAAATACTGAATGATCGGACCGCCGCAACAGCAACACTGGCCGGAACTGTGGTTGAGTCCTAACAGCTATCACTGGCCACGGTACAACCCTCCCTGTAGGATGTAGTCCCGCCATCGATGGGAGGAGCCAGATCTTCCACCTTTATTGTACCTACCGGGTTGGCGAGATCCAACTACCATGCCGGAAGCAACTCTTCCCCAATTACGAGGTCACCGCCGGGGGGTTAAGTGGAAAAGAAAAGATAAATGGAAACTCTTTTATCATCTCTAAATTTTTTAAAAAAATATTATATAACAGAGAAAGGGAGTTAGAGGCAGAAGCAACAATAAGAAAAAGAAACTGTCAAAGAACTAAAAATTGTTAGACACTGTAAATATACTCAAAAAAAATTACGTCCTTTGAAAGAAAACTAAAAAATTTCACTAAAAATTAAAATGGGTTGTAACAGTAATTGAAATTCTAAACTATTTGAGGTATTTCTGTAAATTTCTCCATTATTTTATGATTTATTATACACATATATAATAAATTCTTTTTTCTTTTTGCAATCTAATAGAAAAGGGATTATGAAATCTGTTTTTATTATAGGATTTTAATAGTTACTTTTTGACTCCACAAAATATTAGATTTTAGACTTATGAGTGACAGAATGCTTCATTTTAATATTTGTTAGTGTATCTTTATTCATTTACATAAAAACCTTTTATAATTCTGATTGATAGCATCGGGATTTGAGACATATTTATTATCAATTACATATTAATTTTCATTTGTGAATCCTGTAGCATTTCTGGCATAAAAATGTTTAGTTCTGGTTAATGTAAGAATAATGCTATAATGACATTTGTAGTGAAAAGAAGGCAAATTTTGCTTTTATTTTTCTACCAGAAAAAGGGAAAAAATTAAAAATTAGTTACATAAATTTCAAAGTTAAAGAAGCTAAGTAATAGAAATTTTTAAGTTGTGTTGCATGAGTGAACTTATTAAGTGAAGTAAAAATGATAAAGTTCAGTAACTGAGAAGATTTTATCTTAGCGTTTTTAAGTTTATTTGCAAAAATGGATTCTTTTAATGCATACATCAATATTTTGCTTAATTTTTGTGATGTGTATTTCTCCCTATAAATTACAAAAAACTCCTAAATATAAAATATGACGTAGTTGAAGTAAGATATTAAAAATTTGCGAAAGATCTAATTATTTTACGAAAATTGCAATCAATTTGTTATAAATAATCAATTTGTTATAAAGGTATAAACATTTTGTGAAAGATATGTAATTATTTATTATACCTTTATAAAAAATGGATATATTGTTATAAAGTTATTAAAAATTGATTTTTAAATTCACGAAACGAATTCATTATTATTATTACAGAAAAAGGCATGAAGCATTCTATCCCTTGCTTTCATTTTCTAGATCGAGTAAAAATAATGTTTATAATGTTTTGTTATGAAAATTCCTCTTAGAAGTCCAATATGGTATATATAATGTTCCAATCTATTTTCGTATGAAGAATTACTACAAATTAGAATTTGGTTTCGGACCAAGAATCTTCCGATCTTAGATTGATCTGGCATCTTTGATTGGAAAAATATTGGATGATTATACATGTTACATTTACGAAAAGATGGATATCTATATGAGCAATTAATAAATATACAGTAGATGATTTAAGTACTTTATTTTGATAGGAAATATGCAAAAAAAAAACTTCTTCAAATTAGCAATTATTTTGATACATAAATGTTTAAATCATATTGCAGTTCTTTGAATTAAATCTAAAATTAACAAGTGGTCGTTTGATAGAGATCATAAATAATAAAACTTCCACTCTCTTTTAATAGATTTACAAGTAAAATTTGGTTTTAATTTTGAATACAGTGCGAAGCAATTAAAATTATAAAAGAATCATAGTTATTTTTATTCCAATAATCTTTTATCTCGATATACTACTCTCTTAGAAGACAATTAAATGGTGCAAAGACATTTTTTCACTTTTATTAGCACAGTTTACTTTTGTTTATGGTAATATTTACGGATGAAAACTCTTCAAGCGTTAGTATAAAACTTATTTTGTAATCCCCAAGCATCTATTTAGGACATGTGATGAAAGTGTTGTAATGTAAGTAGGATTTCTTCGATGTTTACATGCGAAGAAATCAAATAACACAGTAAATTGCTTCATATAATCATTTTAGGTCAACCACACTCACAACACTCTTTCAAATGCTCCAAAAAGTCTGATTCCTTCTCCCTCAGACATCCTTTGCTGCTCCAGGATTTGCAGAAGACCTTTGTGACCTGGAGCCGCCCGTGTTATTGGGTGGCAAGGTCAGATCGAAGCGCTGGTATGTCACTTCATAAAAGCATGACGCACGTTGTTCTTGCAATGGACCTTCTTCATTTGGGAGCGGTGGTGTCAAAAACAGGGTCAATCGTCAGCTTTATCTCAGCAATAACTAATTCATGGATCTCATACAAGATTGGGCGAAACCATACGTATTTTTAAAACTTGATCTTCAAAGGTCTTTTCAGCATTTGCGCCAGCCTTGAGTTGAAAGCCAGGGCCAAGGACGATGTGGGACAGGATTCACCGAGTAATAATAACGGAGAGGTGGATTCAATAATCAAGGAAAATATGTGGAAGCTTGTAATGCTCGGCAAAGCTAAGCTGAAAGGTCGTAAAACAAAGTTGACTTTAAGAAAAGAAAAGAAAATCAAACAATGGAACTGTGCTTATCGTTCGCGACCCATTTATTATTTTTTTAACAGTTTTGTTTAAAAAAAAAGAACACTTCCTATTTTACGAGAGTATGAATTAAAAAACAAGCCATCCTTAAAATGTATTTTAGCTGCGTAATACCAACTTCAGCATTTTTAAAAATATTGTTTTTACTTCACAAATAAGTATCTTAAAACCAGCGATATTTTTGCACTGACAAAAAAAAAATTTCAAAAGATTTAGTAAAAAGCTTAACTTTAATAAGTTGAATGAAACCATTTTCAGAATGTTCCGAAACATTTCCACTTTAGTGTGCAATATTTACGAACTATTTATAGCCTTCAAATAAAGAGCGTTTCTATTTCAGAAAGTAAGCTGTTTCAATGAAATCAGAACTAATGTTAATGAAGAAATCCCCTAAATTATGACATTCTGGGAGGTCTTTAATTAACCGAACACCCACGGTTTTAGTTTTTTACCAAGTAACCAGTTTTTTTGGACTCTAATCTTTACAAAATATATAGGATATCATTAGAATCCGGATCTCAGCCGAACAGGGAACTTGTACATTATAAATATTAATGCTTGTATTTATAAACTACAGGTGTTATTCTTTTACAACTGCTGTGGAATTTCATCAGTTTTGAAACATTTTCTCTCATAGAACTATGAGCTTATTTGAACTCCTGCACTTATTTCAACGGTATAATCCATAATTTTTAGAGGCTTTTGAAAATTAAAACCAGATCTATAATATTAGGGGGGGGGCAGTATGCTTTTTGGTTTAATATCCGGGCATAGATTTAAATTTGAAAACAATCATACTACTTGTATTAGTTAAAAATACCTTCATTTAATATAATAATCTGTATTTTAAATCCTGTTCTTTAAGCCTTTTAAATAACTGTTATCAGAAAAGCGAAATAAAAGGCATTTAACAAAAGAATAACGCCATTTTTTTTTCTTTGTAAATCAATGCTATAAAATAAAATCTGAAAGAATTTCTCACTTTTTGAATACAACGTTACACAGCAGTTTTAGAAAGTAATAAAAGTCGAATGTAGGGAGTAAAGTGGATACAAACACCTTTATTTCCTTAATTTTAATAAACCGTTGAATTACCTTTTTGAAAGAAATATCTCCTATCAAAATATTTCCCTTTTTTTCTTCTCATCTTTGTTTATCCTTGCAGTTTGAGTACTTACGTCCATTCATTTATAAAAGCCTGGAAAACGAAAATGTTTCTACAATCTGTTTGAAAAACGTCTGCCTAAGTTTTGCAGTGATTACCATTTGAATAAGTTTTGTTTAAGCCGGCAGAAATATGATTTTTATAAGTTGCAACGATATTATGTTTTATTTGGAAGCAGTGGCCTGTAATGCTGAGGGTCGAGAAATTGAAATCTGCTTTTAATGGAAGAATCGAATCTAGTGCATGCATAATCCATCGATGCCAAATATGATCACGCTCATGTGGTATGCAAATTTGGATAGATTAATTCCCCATAACATGTTGTCCTTGCCGTCTGACCAGGAATTCGAAGTACCTAACTATATCTTATGTATCCGAGAAGAAAGTTGCATAAATTCTAAGTAAGATTCTTTGATATTATTGGATAATATGGATGTGAATATGAAATCTATGAAAAAAAAAATCTCATTTTCTTCTTTGAAAAATTAAAGCTTATAAGTTTTAAAAATATGTATGAAAAAGTGTAAACACTTTTGAGAAAAGGAAATGTGAAGTCTTTAAACCCACTTCCATTAACCGTGTGGTTATAATTTAAAATGCGAAGCTGGAAAATTCTATGCAAATTGGATTTCAAAACACAAATCAGACACTCGACATCCTATTTTCATTCTTTGTCTGAACTGTGCAATTAATAACTTTCTATTCTCAAATTCATTTCGTGATATTTCTAAAGAAAAATTTTTTTCTCGAATCAGAACTGAATTTTTTATTTAAAAAATCCCTTTTTAGTGAGCCATTTCCAATTTTTTTCCCAGCAAAATACTATTAGATTTTATCTTTAGAAACTTTTAAGGCTTTTCTACCAGTAGGAAACAAATAACAAGGGTAGGGCGAAAACAAATAATAAATTTTAAGTCCATGTACCTAATGGGAAATCGGAACTGGACACTTCATATGATATCGCTGTTTCCCAAATTTCTGCCGTTTCTTTTTTTTCTTTAAAGTTCACATGATTAAAAATTGACGCCATTTTACATTTGCCCAAAAATTAATTTAAAGCTTTTACATGATTTGTCAATGTGACATACTCTTAATTTTAACTTATAAAATGGACTGATGAAATAAAAATGTTAGTTAAGTCATAGATTTATGATCCTATATATATATATACATAAAATCATAGAAAAAAAAAGATTTTTATAGTGTTAGAAGAAAATTTTCTTTGTAAGGTACTACCTATTGTTAGAATTTCAAACATCAGGTTTCATCATGTGAAGGGTCTTTAGAAGACTAGTTTTTTCCCCCTCTGTTCTCAAAACTTGACAAGCATAACTGAAGAAAGCCTAATTGAAGAAGAATAAAACCTTCCATTTCCGGCAGACATTCTTGATGTAGCATGAAAAAGGAAACTGTTTTGTTCTCTTACCGAACATTTTACAAAGGTCTCATTTTTTTAAAAAACAAATGTTAAAGATACAGGGAAGATCAAAATTAGTGATATAAAATAATTTTGTTTTAACTTGCACCTCATTCTGAAATGCTTACCTAATCAATTGAAACAGTATGATAAATTAATGAAAGGATTTACAAAATTATTTTGATCAAATTTTAGTCATGCTGTTTCAGAATTTCAGTGAATTATTGCATTTGAATAGCCAAATGGTTTGAAATGAAAAATTTTAAACCGATTGTATCATTTTTTAGTTTTACTAAGGTTAAGATGGCAGAATCTAGGTTTTAACAGAAGAGAGTTAATATGCCCTGTAAAATGAGTGAACTAGTGCTGAAATTGGAGCAGTATTATCAAATTGGCAAATTGGCTAAGGGCCCCACAACTTTTTAGAGAATTCCAAAATTTCCAAAACTCTTTCCTTTTTTTTTGGGGGGGGGGGGGAAGTATTCAATTTTACGCTTTCATTCTACAAGTGGTAATCATTTAATTTTCTTCTACAAAGGCTGAACAATCCAACATTGAAATTAAAGTCAGCTTTTGTTTCATTTTGGAGCATTTTTCCTGTAAAATTCCTAATTAATTGCTGATTGCAAATTTTGTTTAATAATTCTAAGCAGATGTGGTGTTTTCTAATTTAAAAATCTATGATCCTGTGATTACAAATTATTTAGATTGAGTTCGGATAAAAAGTAAAAAATTTTCTATTTTGTTTAAAATTATTTTTAAATTTCAGTGCTGCATTTTTCAATACTGAAATATACTGAAACAAACATTTTAGAAGTAATCTGTAATTAAGCATTGTGTTATTTTAGTTTTTCAAAATTTGCTACTGAAAGCTATGTATAATAAATATTAAATAAAATTTACTCTGCCTAAGAACCCCAAAAGCCTTAATGCTGCCCTGGTTCCAGTTTTCCCAAAATAACCGTCATATTATCAAAAATGGAATTGCAATTATTCTTCGTCTTTCCCATTTAAAGATTTTTCTCCCATTAATGATATGCGATTCAGAATATAAAGAGAAGAATGTTACAGAAAAAAAAGGAAAAGAAAAATTTGTTATCGATATTTCCTTTGAACTCTTAACCTTACTTCAGTTTACATGCATTTAAATATGAGTGATAAAAGAACCTTTACATTTAAAATTTACATTAAATGCCTCAGTTAAACTGACATGTTTCCGACGACAAAGCTGTTTGTTTATGAAAACGACTGAATGGTGCTTATATTAGGAGCTAAAAACCTATTTCCCCACATTGTTTTTAAAAATTATTATCTGTTATTCGTTTCTCCATATTCCCAAATGTATACGATGTAGATTTGGCATCCATAAAGTCACTGGACCTTCTATAATAAGAATAGAGGCATTTTAATTCGAACCAATTGGTATAAATCTTTCCTTTATGGGAAGATATATTCCAATTTTATTATAATCTCTTACAAGATTTTTACAATGTCTTACTTTACGGCAAACAATTTTTAAAAAATTTAATTTTAAGAAATGAAGAAAAAGAAATTCCAATTGTAGCCATAAATTTTACAGGAGGATTTCATTTGAAAATGATTAAAAGATTAAAATAAGATTATTTTTTTTCTCTATCGCAAATAATGTCGTTTCACGAAGATGTCAGCAATTCATTAGTTTGGAATCCCGTTATCTCAAAATAATAAAGCACATGAAAGAACACTCGGTAATGAGATATAAAGATAAAAGATATGTATCGAAAATCAGATTATGATTAAAGAAATGGAAGACAGAAAGGCATATGTTATCTTCTTGGAGAGAGAACACAGATTAGTCAACTAGTTTTTAACAAACCGTGGACATTTTCAGGCTTATCTCAGGAGCTTCCACTTTGGATTTCATTATGTATGCAGAGTACACACCGTGAAAAATTTAAATCTTACCATGCCTACTTAGAAACAGGTTCGATACTTAAGAGCAACTTCAAACACAGGCAAGAAAATAAGATGAATCATGCAAACACCTATAGTAAATTACATTAGCATTGTATCAAAAAGAAGACTACGAATTTGCTTCTGCTTGTATAGAAATTTTTTTACCTTTTCTAGGCAAGTAAAAATGCCATTAATGACACTTTATCTAGGAAAAGAAAAAAAATTATTTTTAGGTGAATTACTTGGCTCATTGAGTCCTAGATAAAAAAAAAGTCAAGTCTTGAGAAGTGTGTTCAATTTTTTTTTGTAGAATTAGACAAAAAGATTAATTTTTAAAACAACATTAAATTGCACCTCAAAGACTTTTGATATTATGGTGGGAATTCTATTAATGTGTTATAAATTCACCTTCATAAATGCTTTAAATAATTATTGCCCCACGCATTTTCTTAACCGCTTTAAATTCATAGCTTGAAGCCTGGATTTTAATGCAGGGTAAAAATTAAATGGCAATTATATTTACTTCTGTAGCTTCAACGATCTCATTTTAGTTAAGAGTATTCTAATGAAATGGTCTCAAGTTCGAGTCCCGATCCACCGAACAACAGCCATGTAAGCAGGTCTGATGCACCTTAAATCCATTGGGGACAAACGCCCTTAAGCTGATGAAGTGCGGAAATTTGGAGAGGGGGGAGGATACCAACTCAGGTGTCGGTCACATTATCTGACCGTGGTTCAGAATTACAAGGTCCATCCCCAAATAGCCTTTGTGCTGCTTTCAAAGCGGGACATTAATATAACTAAACTAATGAAGTGCTAAATTTGCATAAAGATTAAGCACTACTTAGATTTCATTTCCTTGTTCTCCTTCACATTTTTAAATTTAATAAAATATCATAAGTTGTTTTGGTTGCAAAAGCAAACTAAGAAGTTCCGAGATGGTTTGTTGGTCTTCGGTCACTTTTATTCTCTTTTCCTAACAGAATAAGTTGGATTTTAAATCTTCGTGGAATACATCTATTTTGTATAAATCCGTTTATAATAAGAATGAGCAGATATATTTGAAACGACATGTTAAAATATTTGTTTCTCTTGAACAATAAAGTCTTTATTAAATTGAATCTTTGGAGAATGGATAGCCTTATTCCTTTTTTTAAAATGTATTACTTGCTAAAAAAAGACGTGTTCTTCTAATTCTTTCAGAAGTAATTAATGACGTTTCACGTATAATAATTATTCAATCTATAACACCCATTCTTTTGATACCAACAACTATTTATTTTACTTTTATCAAAAACAAGCATTATTCTTCAGTTGAAACAGAGGACTGCCCTCTAATGCATGCTTTGAAGTTAATGCACATTAATTTTCTCTGGAGGACAAATAAATAAATAAAACTAATCAGGAAATTCTAACCCAAATTATTTGTTTTCTTTACAAAGGATACTACCGGATTTTAATTTTATTAGTTGGGACTTCTCGTTACCATGAAGTATGGTTATTCAAGTTGAGCATTACATAAGTTTTCTTATTAGTCACCACTATTGTGATTCCGGAAAATGATTTACGTGGGTACAGATCTGTCCCTTCTTAATTGTTTCAGTGGGTCATTGTACCCGATTGGTCTTTGTATGAAACTCTAAAGTAGTAAGGTGTTCGCTGTGTCACTTAAAACATGTTTACGCATTGAAACCACTTTAGTGAATATTCTCCGGGTCAAGTTGAAAATGGTTTCTGTCGCATTATTGGTTAGAAACGTCTTTTTTCTTGTATCATTATTCTAAAATAAGCAAATAAGTGTATTTGTCTCGATACCGGAATCAGTTATGTTTATACAATGCATCATAGGAAAAGCTTGAAATATCGTTATTTTTAGAAGTACTTTTTTTGTTTAATTTTCTTTTATTTTCAAATTGGCGGTTTCATTTCTAAATTTATAATGATCGAAAGACCTTAAAAATTTTGCTAAATAATTTCGAGTTTGTTGCATGCATTTGGAATTATATATGAAGAAAATCTGCTAATAGTCTAAATGAAATTTATTTAATCTAAACATAAATAATAAATCGCAGTGAAATAAAAAGTTTTTTCGAATATTTATTT
>JAPMOQ010021776.1:809902-967471 GCA_026543055.1 Argiope trifasciata | reverse complement strand
AGAAATAATAAAACTTTTATAATCAGAAAAGATATGGTCGAACAGAACAATCATTCTAATCCTTAAATGACATGATGATAACTAAATCCTGATAGCGATTTTATTCTTGATGTTTTGTGATTGGTTTTTATCAATCACATTTTAGTAAAGACATTTTTATATATAATTATATAATTTATATTCGTTAAAAGTACCTTTATCTTTCAAATCAACGTCATTTAAAAACATTTTTAAAGTCCTTTTTACATTATAAATTTTAGGATTTCGGTCATTTATGTAATCACTAATATTGCCATTATATAATGCTATTTTGATATCTAATTGAAACTTTATTTCGTAGTTTTTAGCTCAATTTAGCACATATTAAATTCATTCTAAAATATTCTTTTATTTTCTGATTCCATTCCACTTTTCCTATTTAATTAATTCACTTGAGGCTTTGTAAAAATGCATAGGCCACTGGATCTCTCAGTGAAGGGATTAAAAAAAAATCTATCCAGCCAGGTTTCTTTTTTTTAAAAGATCCATATAATTCCCTTACATGTGTCGACACGGGTAGAAAATTCCCTTTTAGAATCTCACAGTATGTAAGCACTGGGAAAAATATTTTACCTCCCTTTTAGTTTTTCTTCTTTTCGTTGTATCATTCTGTCTTGATGTGCTCATCGCTAGTGTTTGTACATAAATCGTGCCTTCTGTGATGGAATAAAACGAAGTTAAAAATTCAAAGTGTCTTTTCTGTCTTCGAACACGACTAAAAATTATGTGTTAAATATAAACATAATCGTCTTGTTTCATTCTGTGGTCCGTTATTATTTTCTTAAAATTTATGATGGTTATTTCAACAAACAAGAATTAAAAAATCAGTCTTAACAACACTTTGAGTAATAATACTACGGTATTTAATTATATTTATTGTAAATTTGCTTTTGTTTAAGTAATATAAATATATTAAAAAAATATATATCCTATATATTTGTTTTGCTTTAAAAATGGTTAGTTTATCTTTATTGTGACTTATCTATTATTTTATGACTGGAAATATTCTTAGAAATTTTTATTTTAAAATCGTAGTACATAATGTATTCTGAAATTAGTACATGAGTATTAATTAAGAGAACATTTGTTTGTATTTTAATAAATTAATATACCTGTTGCTTAATTAAGTATGACGGCACTTAATTTAGTGTGGGCTTCAAACTGATTACCCTTTTTCAGTGAAAGAAAAAATGGACAAGATTATCAATTATATTAAATTGCATTAAAAAATATGACGACGTATTTTGTCAACTAAAAGAAAATAAACATTATCTGTATCTATTCTGTAAATTCCATGTGGGTGCAGACAGATAAGATTATTGCTTGATTCTTTGCTTTACAGATAAATAAGATAATCAAAGGTAGCCGAGAAAGGCAGAAAAAGGCGTCAATGTAAGATTTAGAAATAGAATGCAAAAACATAAAGGCTCTAAAAACGGCAGGACGGAAAAAAATTATTGTAAGCGAAAAAAATTATTGAATGTACATTAAATCTATTTTGTACATAAATGCAATCAAAACTTTGATTTATTGAGAATAATAGATAATATCTCATGCGTTTAACCCTTCAATATTTAATGAATAAGTTTGTTTTATAACATTCAAATAAAAACGTGTTAAAATTTTTTTTCTTTATGTATTTGAATTATGACAGTACTTATCTAGGCATAAGTATGTATGCTCGGAAGGGAAACGCAACAAAAACTGAAAATAAAATGCAATATTGCGTATTTAAAAAAAAAGAATTCCGCGTTTAAAGCTTCCGATCTTACTTATTCCTCTATTTCGATTGCAAATTCAATCGGGCAGAAGTTACAGTTGCAGAGCGAGAGGAATGACAAGAGAGACTAAGTTTGTAGGTTGAAGGATTAGGTGTGGGTTTTCGAGGTGAAGGCCACAAACTATTTCTTCTCGGAGAAAAACATAAATAAGGTCAATGTCCCGAGTTATTTACTTTTTCGTTTCGCAACATAGTCGATCTCCCACAATGTTCTTGATGCTGCAAACAATCACGAGCGTTTTGTTGATAATTTCAGAGATTTTAAAATCAAATAGGCTAAGCAGGTAGCAAGCTGTTTAAGGGGCCCTAGGGCAGACTTTCAGGATTTTTTATGCAACTTTTTTAGATTTTATTCAACATTAATAATGCGAAATTTTTAGAATTTTATGCAACATTTTTAGAATAATTGAATCTTTTTGCTTTCCTTTTTTGTACAAAGGAAGTGTGCAAGAACTTTACACAATATTTAATCCATATATATATATATATATATATAATATAACTTCGGAAAAATATTCTTCGGAACTTTTTTATGTTCGCGAATTCGCTTGCAAATCAATGTCTTTTCTTTTTTCCAGCAGTTGAAGACATACTAATAACTTAAAACACTGGTTGCCATGTAAGTCATAGAAATTCTCACCTAGTTTCTTATTAAATAATACCTACTCAGGTGTCATGCCGTATTACAGTTAACATATAGAAAAAAAAATTAATAAAGTAGATTAGAGCCACGGTGACTACCGAAGAACCGTCATTTAAGTGGGTCAGGTGCGTATTAAATTCGTTGGGACCAAACGTCTTCTTGTTGGTGCGGTGTGGAAATTTAGAGAGAGGGTGCCAGCTCAGGTGCTGTTCTCGTCATCTGACAGCATTTCAAAATTACAAGATCCGTCCTAAAGTACCCCTAGTGTAATAATTAAATAATAATTAAATAATCTTAAAGTACCCCTTTTAATAAATTGTCTGAATTACAGACGTGATTCAAGACAAAAAAAAAATGTGTTAATATCCTTCATAGGCTTTGTTTTATATTATTTAGATGCTTTTTTTATTTTCTTTCATATTTTTGTTTTTTTAATCGCTTTTGTGTTCAATTTATTTTTTACTCAAGATATTGAAGCCGACTATCTTGAAACGAATCACAATTAAAAGTTTTGTTATTTCAGTTAGTTTCAGTATTGTAATGATCTTACAAATACCGAAACAAACTTAGAAATAAGCTTAACAAATAATGAATATTGCATGTAGTTTTGGAAACCGAGGAAGAAAAAGTGCCCCCGAAGCTTGATCGTCAAAGGGTCCCCACAAAGTTTAATTACATCCTGCCGCTGAATAGAACCATGTTTTCAAATTCAGTATGAAAAACTTAAGGTGATTCATATCAAATAAATAAGTTTCATTATTTCAGCATCGTTTATTATTTAAAAAAAATAAAAAGACGATTATGTAAGATTATAACAAGACTTGATTATTTGACTTGTATTATAACAAAACAAGTATGTACGATTAACACCAAATAACATGTGCCATTTACTATTTGCCTTCTGTGAGTTGTCAGTTTTAAAATATAATCTCCGCGCATGTGAAAGCAATAAATTGAAAAATTTTCACTGGAATCTCTACAACGGTATGGTAGCGCATAAGATACGAACAAACAAAATCATATCTAATATATAAAATTTCATATCTAATTTTTATATATTAGATATGAATATGATAATTATACTATGCTTATAACCTTCGCGCTGTGTAAGCAATAAGTTGACCAAATGTCATTGCAATTGGTTGAACTTTTTGTTTATTCATATCTTACAGCATGTAAGGTATGAATAAACAAAAATTCCTTTTTCATATGAGATTAGCACCCGACAGAATACCAAAATGAATGTAAAAAATAGAAAAAGGCTATAAAAGTTTTAATACTATATTGTTTTATGCATGTTAAAAATACCTCGCATTGTTTCCAACTTAATTTTCAATTAAAATAAGGATATGAGCTGCAGCAATTTTTAAATATCGTAAATTATTGTAAAATTTCGAAATGTATCAAGCGATTGATAACTCAGAAATTAATTAAAATATTAACAATATTTTCATTCTATCGAAATAAAAAAATTGAAGACAAAATCTGTTTTATGCAAAGAAGTATAGTTTTTATCTAATATAAAAATCAACGTTTCAGTTAAATTTCACAGAAACTTAACATTAGATTCTTATTTGTGAGGAAAGTATCAAGTTACAAAAATTAAGATTTCTATAACATACAAACTATTTTTTTGAATTTTACTTATATATATATATATCAGATCAACAATTTAATATGAAGCTATGAAGCTATTTTTGCCTACGAAAAAAATCTTCCTCGCTTTTGCGCATGCGTATGAATGTGTTTAATTCATCAAAAAGAGGAGTGAGAGGAAAGATGAAAGGGGGAGATACTTTAATTCGGATTACTTGCAGACAAAATCGAAATAAAATTCTAAGGTCAGAAACGACACGATACTCACATACACATACAGAAACAACAACAACAACGAAACAGTATCTAATATGGCGGCTATTAAGGTCAAAAAATGAGGGAGAATTGGGGAAATGCGCTCACCCTTCCGAGTCTCACCCCTTAGTGATATAGAATCGTCGAAAGGTGGTCGTTTCAGGATACTGAAATGCACGAGAGTTATTTTTTTTATCTGAACCATACCTGTTTTGACATCTTATTTTCCAAGCTTCTACGCCCCATCAACCTGACAAAAAACAGGTAAACATGAAGAAAGAATTTATTTTCCCTTAATTGTTTTTTTGTTCTGACTAACTCAGATCCGAAGAGCATTCTGTGTTTGGTAAGGATTTCTTTAGAAATAATCATTTATGAAAATTAAATCTCGTGCATATTTCTTGCAAATGAGATATTAAATGTTAAAGAGCTAGAATTTAAGTTTGGAGGCATTTTTTCAAACCTACTTTAAAAATTGACATATGTTAAAACGGGACAATTATCTGATCACTAAAGAACCAACTTTCTACAAAGTTAGAGCGAAATTTTTACATTTAAAAATAATTTTATATAAAACTATTTACATATAGGTAAACTTCGGATTAGGCAGAAAAAAAAAAATCTAAGCTTTCTCGGCATTATTCATAAACTCGATAAAAGAATACATAAACATGCAATTAGAGACATAAAAGTGCATTCTTTTAAGTACCGAAAGCGAAAATTTTTCTCTAAAGAATTATATTGATTCACAAATTTTTCTGAAAAATGATAGGATATCTTTCCTGTCTCTAAAAATTACTTTAATTTTAAAACCTTCATTCCATTTCTCTCAGAACTGGGACTACTTATTTACTGTTCTTTGTAATTGTTTTAGCTATTTTTAGGTAAGGAACAAAGGTTTTGGCCTGCTTTGTTTCTCACAAATTTATCAAAATATGAAGCAAATGCCATCTATTAACCTTATACAATAATAACACAGTATCTCTTATATTCCTCAGTTTAGGAATATAAGATTTCCCTTTTCCCGCTCTTAGAATAAGTTTTTCTTTTATGCATCATGCCAGTTTTGTTATATTTCGAATATATGAAAGATTTGTGGATTTCGAATATATTACTGACTTTTAAACGGTTTTATTAATTTGGCTTTTGTATCCACATGACACGTGTTTGCATTTATCCCTCGTTTGCTGCACAAGATTTCTAAAATTTTGTAGAGTTGTTTGTCTTTTGGTGGCAATACTAAATTTTAATATTCTAGTGTGTATAAATATTTTCATAAATTAATTATTAGTTAAAGAATTGTTTGAATTTGATTGCAGGTGACAGATGACCTCTCATCTTGAATTAGAGAAATCTTTGAATAATAATTCTATTATTTTTATATGATAACGAATTGTACTAGGTACAGATACCTAAAAAGTTAGAAATAATAATTTTTTTTAAAAAAGAGGCCATGTTTTGAAGATATAGAGAAAAATTCTTTAACTTCAAAGCATAAGATAATGCTTTTAAAAATACAAAATGTATGAATGCACGATGAAATATAAAAAATATACAATATTGAAAACAATACTGTAAGAATATAAAGCCTCGCTGAATATATAAGAAATAAAACGCTTCATCATTCATAAACATGCACCATTAAAGTGATTAAAATTCTAATTTAATTAGGATATTTTTATCAGTACCTCAGGCTTTCAGAATATTTTTGGTAACTATGTACTATTTAATATTCTTCTTTTTAAGGAGATACAAGATCGGAGTTCTTTAATATTATTTCAATATTTTTCATTCTTTTGATATTAACGAAATAATTCAATTTTTATCCGTTACTAAGATTTCTTTTCAAGAGCCCTGACCTATTGGAGACGCAATCCGAATAGGAAATCAGGAAAAGGTAACAGCGAGAATGTATTTGGATCTTATATATTTTTAGAAAGGAATTTATTGATACGATATTTTGAGTTCGACATATTTATTAGTCATCACTGAAAAACGAGAGCCCAAAAATTAAAGTATAGCTAGAGTTCAGTTGACCAGAAAATTATTTTTGGAATGCTAATAAATCTATTATCGAATATATAATTCACAGCAAATAAAAATTTGTGTTTGAATAACAATTTCATCCCAGATTTATTTGATTCCTTGTATTATTCTTTCCTTATATTTGAATAGTTTATATTTGTATATTTTTGAAGAAGAAACAGAAAAAAAGAGTTTCCCCCATTTAAAATTGTCTTAAAATAAGATGTGTAACGCTTGTCTTCAGGGTTACCTATTTTTATCTTATCAGCCATCAATCACTAAGAGTGAAGCAACACGAGGGAATAAAACTATCTAAAATACTTACACAATAGACAGATTAATTCCGCAAGCGAAGTGACGTTTTAATGGCTTACTGATGCAGATTTGTGACATTCCACCCACAGTTAAAAAAAAAAACACCCATGACACAGCTTCTGCACTGCCCGTAAGGAAAATGGCAGCTTCATAATTTTACAGATATGATGATTAGTGGGGTCAGACCTTATCATCTTAAGCAGAAATGAAATGAATGAGGATGACATTTGAGTCTACATCCTTCCATTCAAACCTCCAAACTCCTGAAACTTGAGGACGAATGACCTACAATAACATTAAACATCGTAATGGCCACACACACACATACATGAGGGTTTTCAATAGAATGAGGTTTCGAAATTTCGATCCTTCGCTCCGAAACCATATCCATCATTAGAATCAAAAACAACATGTTAAATCTGCCACGATTCAAAGATGATCGTAATAAGAAACATGATTTCTTCTCATTTTTTTGGTGTGAAATAAATCAGGGTGATGTAATTCATATTCTAAATTAAAGGGAACAGGTTTAAAAAAATCCTAGTATAAATATATGCTATAAAATAATTGCAAAATAGTATGATTGCAACATCCATCATTGTGCAAATTTACATATTAAGCTCGCACAAAATCTTCAAAGTCCCTCTCTTCTAAATTTTTCTATTCATTATCACTTTTATTAGCAAAAAAATCTCAGATTAGAAATAAAAAATATTCAAGAAATCACGCGTTTCTTCCAAACACAGCAAACAGCGGAATTACAAGATCAAATCCGCTATAATGTCTGTGAGATTCAATTTTTTTCCCAGCTACATTCCTTATTACGGAATAGTCGTGAAAAAAGTTTACAGTATACCTGTTTAGAGCACACATTTTTGTTTACTAAATGTTATGATGGAAATTTCCATCATGTTGCAAAGAAGGGTTAAAAAGAAATTAAAATTCTATTTATTAAAATTACTCGCCTAAATTTTGGAATAACGTTAACAATAAACTACTTTTCAAGTTCTGCAGTTACTGAACCAATGCTTTTTTCTTGAGGGAAGATATGAACATTGGATACAATTTGAACTCCTAAAATTCGGCAGTAACTGTACTTATCTAATTGCTAGCATAAGAAAGCTAATTTGTATTTAATAAAAATAAGATATCATAAGAACGCTAATGTGTATTTAATAAAAATAAGGTAGCAAAAGTATTAATAAAACAAGTATTTGAACAAGCATTTAATAAAAGTATTTAAAAAAATGTACCTTTTATGAATGTACTAAAATTGAAATATTTTTTATCACAAAGCTGCATGTCAAAATCAAAATCGCAGAAACGTAAGGTCTTGATGGAAATATTTTTAATAAATTGAAATGCCAGTCACTACTATAATGTATTTAAATTTTTTTACTTTATGAATATATAGATATTATTTATTTCCTATGATATTCAATGTGGCTTTATATCCTTTTGCTAGTGATTTGGGAAGCTGAGGTTGTTTTCAAATTTGGGTTTTATCTCACATTTTTTTATTAAAAAATTAATATTTTCATTTGAACATATTGATAAAATCTTTATGTTTATTATTTTTTAAACTTTTAAACTTAAATCCTTCGATTCTGTTTTAAACCAAATGCTATATATATCATTTATGAAAAAAAGCGACAAATCCTATAGTTCGTTAATCTTCTTTAGTTTATTCTACCAAAAGTCATAAAACTGCAAAATTGATTTAAAATTTTCTGTCTTAGCTTATTCTCTCATATTTCTATATATATATGGTGGAATTCACAGATTTTAAATACTTAATTTTCTCAGTGCTCTATTATTTGGATCTTGAAACTTTCAAACTTGAAAAAGAGAATGAATTGAAATTGCAACAGGACATAATATATATACAGCATATATTATGTCCTGCACATATTTTGCTTTGTATAATTTTTCCATTAAATAGATGGTATTTTAAAACAACTCATTTATCTTTTAGCTTATTCTTCTTTCTCTGTTGATCTAATTACTTTTAGATGTCTATCGGAGATATTTTAAAGCAATAATAAGGTATTATTTTCAAGTTCTGCTTATAGATGGCGCCACATATATATTACATTCGTAACATAATTTAATAAATATGATTCCAATAGTTCAAATTCTATCTACATAGTTTTGAAAATCAGTCGGCACAAGCATATATTTATACATATATATACAATGCATCATTTAAAATTTGCGATTTTTTCTAGAGTTTTTAAGATTCGGCAAAAATTTAAAATAATAATAATAATAAATGATGGTGACAGCAAAGCGTGAAGATTCATAAATTTTAAAAATTAAATTATCTTCTTTGTAGATAACTGCTAGGCTTATGATTTCTATTAAATTTATGAAAAAATAAATACGTTACAAAATTGGATTATTTGTCAATATTTATAATAATTGGTTGGTATTAATATCAATTGGTAATTATTAATATTAACTAAATTTTTAAATGAATTGTTTGTTTTTAACAGATTAATTAAATAATTAGATAACAGATTTATTATAACAGATTAATCACTTTGACTGTAATAAATGTATTTTGGTTTCGTGGCAGTGAAACTATATATATAAGGCGGAGAGAGATTATATTCAAATAAGCTCTGGAATTTCAATAGAAAAACAGCTTTTACATAGGAAATAAAATTTCTATATATTAAGAAGAAATGGAAAATGAAAAAATTATATATTTTTTTATCAGTCGAAAACCTATTATTGACTTTGTTTATAATAAGAATATTTATAAAATAGAACAATTTGTTTATAATAAGAATATTTATAAAATCAGAGCAAAAATTGTTTGACCCATTCTCACTATAAAAGAAATTTGATTACAAAAAAGCAGTGAATACTTGTCGGAACTTAAAGGTTATTCTTAACTACTACTTATCGAATTTCTTTCCCAACTTGGTACAAACTTTTTATTTTGGATTCAATTGTGATTTAGATATATCCTAAGCAAAAATCTTAGGCAATAGAAGTCCAGGTTGAAAAAAAGCATGGAAAGCAAGAAGGGAAAAAAAAAGAATTTCATAAAATGCAGCATGAACAATTTTGTTATTTTAACATTGTTAATTCCTGTTATTTTCTGCTAGACATTAATGTCTATGATAATTTAATTTTTCTTCAATCTAAATGACTATTAAGCATAAAAATTTCACGTAAGAAAATAGTGAAAAAGTTGTAATACTGATTCCTGAATATCAAAACTTATATACTTGGGATTTTTATCAAAAAATTTTCAAATTCGATATAAAGAAAAATTGACTGTGTGCTTTTTTCAATTCACTTATATTCTAATTTCAGGGTTTCTTACGATAATTTAGTTTAGTTATATTAACATCCTGTTTTAAAGCAACAATAGAGGTAGTTGGGGATGGACCACGTAATTTGGAACCTCTATCAAATGATGAGGATTACACCTGAGCTGGCACCGAACTCTCCGAACATATACGCCACACCAAGTAGAAGGGCGTTTGGCTCCGATGGATTTAACGTGCATCAGACCCGCTTACACGACGGTTTTTCGGGTATCCAATCTGAAGTCCTCCGGGTCCTAGGCCTTGCCACCAGTCCACTGCTGCTTATTACGATAGTTGAAAAGAGTTAAATAAGAAATTATTTTTTGATTATTGAGCACAATCTGATAAACGAAGGATTTGGAATGATGCTGTTTGAGATGTGATATGATCATATTATTACAAATCGTATATATTATTAAGGTCTGTTCCCAAATTGATCTCAAATGATAATTTCTTGTCTAAACAGAAAAAAGTGATTTGATTAAATTTATTGAATTTTAGTGAATATGGATGATAATTATATATTCAACAGAGCAATTTTCTCGGATTTATGCATTAGTTTAGGATAGTTATATATCCTCCTAGTGCTATCAATTTATTTTTAGAAGTTTATGTAAAATAGGATATGATGACAGTTATGAAAATTTAGATTAATTTTTATCGAATAAATAGATCACTATTATCTGACCGGTGTTCAAAATTACGAGGTCCGCTCCAAAATATTCCACTTTAAAACGGGACGTTGATAAAACTAACCTAACCTGAAACTGTTTTTCGTAGGAGTAGATAGAAGTGCAAATAGCTGAACGATTTGGTAAGCTGAAATATAATAGTTGCAAAACAAATTTATCATTTATTATAAGAAATCAAAGGGTGACTCAAAAAGTAGAATATTAGAATAGAATATACTGATGCTTCATCAAGCAATGAAACCACTGCCAACCGCGTAAAAGAAAGTTAGAATTTTTTATCGACACTATCAGTCAATAAAGCGAACGAATACTATTTCCCCCCCAAAAGCTATAATATACCAAAAAAAAAAAGTGAATGTAAATCAAAGAAATTAAAAGGAAAGAGTACATTATTAAAAGAAGAAGAAAGCTTTGCAAAAGATATGTCTATTTAAGAGCTGGATTGACGTCATGTTGACAGGATGTTTGCAATGTATGCAGTTCCATATATTGGTACTTCTCTTGTTACTACCAAAAGAACGTTAGTAAAACTTTTAGATATATACAAGGTGGCCAGAAATAAAACACCCCTACTCTGACCTCCATGGATATCGAACTACTCAGTGTAAAGGCTCAAAATTTTGTACACATACTATTCAAAATATGGGGAAACGGATTTCACGAAAAAAAAATTAGTTCCTGAAATCACCGATAGGTGGCGCTGCACAACTGGAACTATGATCAAAAGACACAAATAATAATAAAAATTAAAATGTTTATGCGGAATGGAATGCTTCCATGCTTCCTTTTTAATTTTTCTGCCCCTTATGGAAAATAAAAATAGTAAAGAAGCTAGAACTCCCGTTGTAACTGCAATTTCATACTGTAACCAGAAAAATTTGCATAAAGCATGGTTAGAAGCCATGTTCTGGGTATAAAAGAAGTTAAAAGGTGGGGAATGTCATTCTTATTAGTGATGGCTGTCACGCTGCCAGAACGCGCTTTGCTTGTGAAGTTGTTTTACGAGAATAAAGGAAATGCTCCAGCAGCACTTCGAGAGTTTCGCCGACTTAAGGATTTGCGTAAGGGACCATTGCTTCCACAAGCTCTCAGGAGAATGATCGCTCGATTCGAGGAAACTGGACATCTTGGAGTTCAGCCTGGTCGAGGACGCAAACCGGTTCGTTCAGATGTCGTTGAAGATGTTGCCACCGGTATTGTTGAACAGTCAATGGATAATGTTTTAGGCTGCAGTAGTGCACGTGCAGTGTCACGACACTTGGGTGTTCCCTATAGCACAGTGTGGAACGTACTCAGAAAAATGGTGCATTGTTTCCCGTACAAAATCCGCCCTAATCAACAATTGCTGGCCACAGACAGGGAGATGCGACTGACCTTTGCATTGACATTTCTTGCTAGAGTTGAAGTGGATGCATCGTGGCCGTGGCAGATTCTGTGGAGCGATGAGGCCCATTTCCACCTCAGTGGAACAGTGAACACCCATAACTGTCGCATATGGGACACGACAAACCCCCGTACCTTCCAAGAGATTCCACTCCACTCACCGAAAGTTACAGTCTGGTGTGGATTCACAGCGGTGGTGAATTTTTCTGGTGTGGATTTGAAAGAGAGTATCAGTCTGCATGTGAGAAGCATCTCAGATGACCAGTTACGATCCGCAGTTGAACAAGCTGTCCACAGACTTCACATTTTACATCTTCAGGAAGGGAACCATATTGAGCAGCATTCCCTGCATCGATAACGTCCTTGTTTCATGTATGCTTGGTACTTTCAAATAAAATGTGTTTAAAACGTGTTTTTGTGTCTTTTCAGCATACGTCCAGTGGTACAGCGCCACCTATCGGTGATTTCTGGAACTAAATTTTTTTTTCGTGAAATCCGTTTCCCCATTTTTTGAATAGTATGTCCACAAATTTTCAAGCCTTTACACTGAGTAGTTCGATATCCAGGGAGGTCAGAGTAGGGGTGTTTTATTTCTGGCCACCCGGTACAATGAAAATAATGAGAAAGAGGAAGAAAAATTTATATTTAGAAAAAAAAAGATATGTAGAAAAAATTATATTAATAAGAAATATATGAAGAAATGCTCTTAAGATTTTGTAATTTTAGTTTATATAAAAAAAATCATTTCAAAAATGAACTAATATCTTATAACCACTAAATTCTGGCATTTTTAGATTCAAATCAAACTTGTTGATTTTTACGATCCTTTTGTAATTATATAATTGCTACAGAATCACTCTAATTAACACTTCTTTGATTTCGTTTTCAATATTTGTAAACTGGTACAAGAATATTATAGATAATAACACTATTTCTTAAGTGCTTGCTTTGATTCTGGACAGAATTTATATCATTGTAAGTTTTATTTATTCTTAAAAGTTAGTTTATAGGAGCGTTTTTGTAAATTTTTACTGGAGATATCAAAATAAATTCGTTTCTTTTGTCAAATACCAATTTTTTAGTTATTAATTATTTCAATAATTAAATCTAAAATAGGATTGGGTCTTGATAGCCGCATGATTAATTAGAGTTTATATGAGTGCTGAAGGAAATATTTAAGGTTAAATATGATGAAAAGAAGGTATAGCTGAATGTGGCATTGAATCATCTCAGTATGATACATTACGATATGGAATATGTCGGACAATTCTCTTTTAGTGGTTAATTTTTATCAACCTGATATTAAATGTTAGAGAAAATCCAGCATTCAAAATATGTCTAAAGCATGAATACTTTGCTTGTGTATATTTTTAAAAAGCCGATTTCAAATAGTATTTTGCTTGCTGTGAATTTATTCTTCTATTTCATAGAGGAAATTTTATTTAATATTTTAAATAAGTAATAAATTTTTTCACCAAACTCAGCTATGTATTTTGTACTGAAATTATGATCCATTTAATCGTCGGTTTTAAAACTATTTTCTAGTTTCAGTATTTTATCTAAATAAATGAATTACATTTCTCCTGCATTGCAGATGTTTTCAGGCCTTTTTCTGAATTATGGTTATGAAACTCCCTTTCATAACCTATGCTTCATATTTTATTTCATAGTCTATGATACCCGTAGCTACTTAAATAGGCCAGTGTCTCTTTTAAGAGATGGTTTTGTTTTATAGAATTCATTCATTCTAATGTATATGCGTATTCAAAAACAAACATTTTAATTTCGATATTTTATTCGCTAGTCAATGTGTTGTTCATTCTTATCACAATTGCCATAGACAAGCAGATGACAAAGTCAGTGATTTTAAGCTGTGATTTTCAGCGTCTCATATTTTTATAATGCCATCTAGGACCAGGAGTATAACTATTCATGAGCCATGACCCTTTTTAGAAGGCGAACTTCGTTCATACGTTTCCTTCATTCATCCACAGATTGTAATTTAGACCTGAATCAAAGAACTATCACCTCTGAACCAATAATCCTAGTGGTATTATCTTGGAGAACTTTGTGGTCATGACAGATTTATATGTGCTTTTGGGGTCTTATGGACGGAGAGTTTCAGGCCTGCTGGGTTCGAACTCCCATTACAAGGTCTGCGAATCCACCGTCTAAATAAAAAGGGCTATCCTGGCAGCTAATAAATGTTCATCCCTGAAATAATAATTTTTTTCATAATTTCTAATATTGAATCGCACTTCCTCTACTTGGAATAAATGCCTAATCAAAATATTCTACAGATCTAGAAATATGTGGAATAATGATCGGAAATGCTATTGTTGCTTTGATGTCATCGATTGAAATTCCTGTTGTCTCAAAAAAGAAATTACCGATTCTGATATTTTTTTAGCATTACACTCAGTTAAAAAAGCAAGAAGCAATAATATTTTTTAAATGGTGTTTGGAAATATGTACTTACGGTGTTAGTTCTCTTTAAAAAAGCAAAATGATACGATCTCTTATTTACAATCATTTATCTTCTTTAAAGAGAAAGAATGAAAGCATTTATATTTAATTTTTAAAACTTTTTGGGTTTTCTTAGAAAATTAACTGTTAAGATATTCTTACTGTGTGTCCACCACCAGAACACTTCCAGACGAATGTCTATGTTTACTGTGGCCGTTAAAGAAAAAGGTTACTGTAGGAAGAGCTCATTTCGCATAGGTAGAAATTCATTCAAGTTTATTACATTGACACGTTTAGCGCTAAATTGGCGATATTTGGTATTATGACATTTAATTTTTTAAAACAAATTTTAAAAATACTAAGCTTAAAGTTCTTTGAATGCTAGAAATGGTGAAAATAGCTGATATTCCCATCATATGTATACAAGGAACAATTCAAATCAAATATAAAAACTGAATCATTATTTGTATGTCAAGTGACTGCACAAGAAGGAAAAAAAATGAATCATCTTCTTTTCATTTGTTTTAATTTTTTATGTAAGAATTTAATATCAAAATTCTTCAAATGTGGGATAATCTGTCTAATTTAGATTAAAATAATAGTACAATTAATCGTAATTTTTTCATAATTTTTATAAAAGGCTGTTTATATTATAATATAAAGTAAAATTTATATTGTTAAATATGCTTGAAGCTTTTTGAAATTTATATTTATTTATTTTTTTCTTTATTATACAATATTTTCCAAAACATCATATAAAATTAAAAATTACCATATGAGATTTTTTTAAAAAATCTGAAAATTGAGTTTGATTTGTAATTTATTTTCAATATGCACAAGTTTTCTGTAACATAATTAATTTTGCAAAGTTTATATGTAAAGGTATTCTGAATTTGAAAATAATTAATGTGTTTATTCTGGCTCCTTTCAGAGGTCCCGGATTTAAAAGAAAACAAAAGTAAATAAATCGCTTTATTTATAAATAATCGCAACATCGCTTTACATCACTTATCAAGATCTGCACGAGTTTGTTTTAAGATAGTATTTCAAATGATCATTTATTAAATTTCTGCGGCTAGAAAATAAAATCTAATTATCTCAAAACTTTTTCTCACGAATTGTCATTTCAAATAATAAGGTGATAAAGGAGCTTTTCTATTTGATGTATATCAGTAGTCATGAGGAGTGTAGCAATAAAGTATCCCTAAATTCTAGCATTTATTTTATCATTTGGAGTTGAAAATTCTTTAGGCCTAATGTCGCTTCAAATTGAAGCTTAGAAAAGAAATAACCCCCTGACATCTGTCCGATTCCTCCAGTACGAAATGGAGCTTCCCTACAGAAACTTGTTTTATAACCCCTGTAGTATAAGCTTTATAAGCCAGATAACATTCCAAGATCGGGTGATCTTTTTTAGTCTTGTGGTCATGCTATTTGGCTACGAACCATAAGATCGCGAGTTCGATTCTAGCTATCTCCAATCGTAACACCCCTACCATAAACATAGACTTTTATCTGGAAGCATTTTCATAGTGTACACACAGTATTTAATTTGCGATATTCATACAAAAACCAGTCTGCTGATTAAATAAAATTAATTCTTTGCATGGTTGATGCAAACAGTGTTATTTATTATACTTTAAAACTGGTTTTATATGAATTGAGAATATTTCTTTATTATAATAAGCATATATAGTAGTAGAAAATAAAAACATGCAGTTCTGAAACATTTAGATTTGCTTGTAAGTTTTGATATACTATTAGGTAAAAAATGCGTTAAAATAATGCAAACAAACTGAAAGAAGTCAATTTCAATTTCAATTATTACTATAAAATTTATTTTCCTTAAAACGTATTGTTATTACTCATTTCATAAATAAATAAATAAGATTTCTCTTTAATGAAATAACACATATATAATACACTTTTAAGGATTACTAAAACACAACAGTCAAAAACACATCTATTTTACAACTTTCAGAATTCATTTAAAGTTGGAAAAAACCCATCTAACAGCTATATGATTGCATTTTATACTTTTAAAGTAAAAGATCATTCATTTTAATATAGACAAATTTTTTAATTCATAGTCTTTTTACTCGAACCATTTAAAAAAGTTTTTGTATAAATATACAATATTGGCAGTTACAAAAACTGACATGCAAGATCTGTAAAAAATATTGCTTGTATAAGAAATTCTCTCCTTTTTGGAATTCAGTTCCAAATTGTGATACAATAATTTTTTTTCGAAACACATTAAGCACCATTAGTTTTGTCCTCTAATGCAATTTTTCTCTCCCGTAATTTATTTATAAATAATGGAATCAATCCAAGGTCTGTATGAGGACATTCGCATGTAAACTCCTGGCAAGTTTGGGTCAGCACAGCCTATACCATGAGACACCGTTCCGACTAATACCCAACGTGTGTCTTCTCTCTGCACCATAAGAGGGCCTCCAGAATCTCCCTGGAACATATAAAGAGTTTAGATCAATGATCAATAAATATTTTAAATTTCAAAACAAATAAGATTCTTGAATTTTATATGAAATAAATGATTTCTCTATGCAATTTCAAGATTATGGTGTAAATTCATATGGCTTTACAGTGGCACTTCTCATTATCTTCAAAATGCACTTAGTGTTATGCTGCGCATTGACGTCTTGTTGCAAGATGCGTAATGAATCCCAAAGTTAAATTGGTAATTCATTTAAACCATGCATCAAGTGAGCATAAATTGATTTCATTGAATTTGCTTTAAGACCTGGTAAATCCATGTACTTTATTACACCATACGCAAAGACGATATTGTTGTTGAAAACTAATGGTGCCTCTGTAAAAAGTGGTTGTGCAAGGATGTGTGCGAGTGTTATCTTCATATGAGCTAGAAGTCAGACTTCTGCCCTCTGGTGTTCAGGGGCTTTTGCCATTAGATACTGCACTCCTCTTTCCGTTGTAACGCGGATATAACATCATCATGCCAACAATAGAATAATTTCTTTACAATATTTTATTGCAGAATGCAAAGTTGAATAAACGTTTGCGTGGCAAGTATGTAATATACATAAATTCAAATCAAATCACATGGTATCATCAATCAAATCACAAATAAATTCACATCAATTCATAAATAAAAAACTCTGTAATATACATTTCTTAGCGCTTTGTGCTGCTGCTGTTCTACTTTCGCTTCAATGGTGGTTTCTAGCAAAATAAAGCGCCATTAACTGTTACTTACCATGTTGGACTTTTTCACCATACCATCCTTGATGCCTTCACCTTCTTGATGCCAAATGTTGTGGAAAAGTTTTAATCTTTTTGGTGATGGTAGTAGTAGTATGTAAATGAAGAGGAAAGTGTTGCAGGTATAGTTTTATTTTGAAACAAACTACTTTTTTCTTTCATTTAGAGTGCAAGATACCAATTGATATGTTGTCTGACTGCAAGAGAGCAGTTCTGGAAACGTGGTGTAATTATTTTGTCACCATCATAATGAATTTTACATTTATACAGCTTGATTTTGTGTTTGATGGGAAACTCTAAATATTATCTTTAAAATATGCTTTATATAAAGGTAAAATTATTTCTATTATGCAGTTAACCTCACAACAGTATCTCCATGCAAGAAAAATAATTTTATTCAAGAACTATCAGAAACAAATGCGTCAACATTTTGGTTGAAAACCAACCAGCTAATATCCTGGCAGATTCTGGTAATCATATGCCCTAAATAAATTTGTTGACTAACATCAAAAAGCTATTTGAAAGGAAAACAATAAGTTCGTGTTAACACATTCGCTGCCACTGACGCACTTGTGCGTTACAAATAATATGTAATTGTACCAAACCATCTCTGTTATTAGATGACACCTTCTCTACTATAGTTAAAAGATAGCGAAGGAGGGGACATCTAATTAGATAGATGATCCTGATATCAGGCTTTGGTAGTGGCAGTGAACGTGTTAAGAAATATGGAAAAAAGGTATTGAGAGCTAAGAATAGGCAATAAATGAAAGATTTGACCAAGCAAGTATACATGCCAGCATCAATTAAATCTAGTACAAAAATACACTCAATCACTTTCTACGACTGTAAAATGACTCGCTTGTAACTTTTTAAATAAGAATTTATTTTTGATTGATTTTGTTCTATAAATTCGCACGCTTGATTAGATTTTTTCAAATTTTCTCGTTTCTATTTTTCTTAACTCGAAAAAGAATTTTAATTGTAAAACACCAGATTAAATGCTATTTAAAACTCTTAAAAAATCATTATTGAAAGGATAAGTTTGCTTTTTTTAAATACACAGCTGCATGCTTTTAACAGCAGATTCTTAAAAGGGCTGAATCATATGTACAAAGCTATCAAAATTAAAACACCCCCTACTTTAAGCTGTCTATACTGTGAATCATTCAGTGTAAAGGCTCCAAAACTCTTGAACAAAGTAGTTCGTTATATAGAGAATTTTGATCACCTTCTATAAGAACATGCACATCTCTTTTAGAACGCTTATAAAATTGGTCATTGAAATAATATTCTTAGAAATTATTATTTTATAAGGTAATATTATAATTTGTATTTCATTAATCATTTTAAATGTTCATTACGAAGAAAATAATGTAAACTGTCACCTCGCAGGAGTCCTGTCCTCCATTTGTGTATCCAGCACATACAAAATTGCTTCGAATTGCTTTTTGATGTCCTGCTTGATAGAACATTCTTTGGCATTCTCCATTTGAAACGATTGGCACTTGCACTTCTTGCAAAATATTTGGTACATCTCCTCCTAAAGCAGGAAGTAAAATTATTTGCTAATTCATATAAAGTTGACTATAAGCAGAAAAATCAATTCATATCATTAAAAACATTTAATGGATAATTCATGCTGACCAATTTACAAATCGAGAGAAATAAACGTATTCTTAAAATTCAAATTTGTTTAGTTCTCGTATCCATAATTTGTTGTTAATATTAGCATGCGCATCTGTGATTAAGATTATTCAATTATGGCAAAAATAATCAAACTTGTCTGTTTACTGAGTTTAATTCCTAAACATGTATCTATGCATGAGAATCAACAACTGCATCTGTTTGGAAACAAAGCATCTAACGATAAATATTTGGACACCCATGCAAAGAAGGATATCTGCGGTCCTGTTCAAATTCAGGCTTTTAATACTTAAATATCGTGTATGAAACAGTATAAGCATTACTCGCATGCAAGTTGACACGAAATTCAGAGCTTTTTGACTTCTAGAAAGGCATAATTTTTTGATGTAATTGAAATGGCGGATTCTTAAGGAATATATCTAATGAGTTAATTATTCCAAAAACGGTAGAGGTTTTTGTTGTTGTCTGAATGTTATTGGTCCAAGAAACTAAGATATAGAGACAAACGAGGGCTCGCGAAGAAATTCGGAAACACCTCATCCAACCGATGGTTCACATACTCCAGAAGTTCCAACAAGCATGAAAAACTTTTGTTTCGATAAATATTCTCTACAAGGAAGTCCATTTGCTTGGTTTCCATAGTCATATCGCTGCCCTTAAGCATTTGATTACAAAATTCAAACGCACCGTTCGGTTGGGGTGGTGCAAGGCACATCAAAATTGAACCGTAAAATGAGTGAAAGCATTCTTTGGATGCTTGGAGAAGGCCTTTTGATAGAATGCATTGTCTCTACAGTTAAGTTTGGAGAAGTGAAATTATGGTCTGTGGATGTTCTCATGGTATGGATTGGGACCCTTAATCACAATTCATTATAAGCTCAACGCCGACTACTACTCCGCTTTTCTAGACAACGGTATGTTTCCTAATACTGTGGTAGTTTTACGGGTTACGTCATTGTTATTTCCAGTATGACAACGCCCCTTGTATTGTGAGGTCCAGCATGGATTAGTATGATGACAATGGGGTGAACCGACTGAACTGGCCTACCCAGAGTCCAGACCTCTGAGACAAGTTAGATCACTGAATTAAGGAGTGCTGTGGCCATTCAAAATCTTTGAAAGAGTCTACATATCTTCTCCACAGCGATTGGAAGAAAATAGCACTGCGCATCATTCGAACACTTGTAGAAAGCATATCCCGGAGGATTTAGGTTGTAATTGCCTCAGGTGGAGGTTCTGCCAACTATTGAATATGAATAAATTGTGTTTATCTTTTTTATCAAAGGTGTCCAATTACTTTCGGGCAGATAGTATATTTTTCTTAGAAAGCATCAAGTTCAAAATTACTTACCAGCAGTGAGTTTACCCCATCCAGTAACAAATGCCATGTTTCCAGTAAAATCTTCATTACGGTGAGGTAAGCAGATAGGGACGACGTATGGCAAAAATTCCACTGGAGCTTCCATTTCTAGTAAGGCCAAGTCATTTTCAAATGTTTGTGGATTATAGTGACGATGAACCACCATTCTTTTCACATTTCTTATTATTGATGCTTTGTTATCGAAAGTCTCAGAAAGATCATGTGTTCCCAAAACCACTAACAGTGACGCAAGAAACCTGGAATGAACAATGAAAAAAAACTTACTACTAATTACAAATGAGGATATTTTTAATCAATAGCATGACCACAATTACATATAAGAAATTCTTATGGAATATAACCATTGATATTGAAATCTTATTTAGTCAATGATGAATATTTTATTCGATTTTCTTTAATCCGAACTGAAGAATATTTGTTATTAGCTATCCATTGCACAAAAGAGTGAAAAGCTTTTAAAAACTACGAGTATTTACTAGACAATTCAGTTAAGTAGAGAATCCAGAGTTAAAAAATGTAGCTCATATAATTTTTTTTTCCTAACTTCGTTTTTTCTTGTTGAAATCAGTGATTATTATATATTATATAATATACCCATGAACAAACTGGGTAGTGGAAAAAATTGAACAGAAAGGTTTGGAACGAACTGGATTATAGATTGGACGCATACTGTGTAACAAGAAGGTCACACATTGGACATTTGTTACTGAAAATAAAGTTCATTTCTTTTTAAATTCATATATCATTTATTGTAATATGTGCAGTAATTTCGAAAATATGATTTTTTAAATCGAGTGCGTCATTTGTACTTGTTAGTGTATGATTTAGGTAATTTCTATGGCAGTATATAATTTATAAATAAAATAATTAAATGAAAAGACTAGAAAAACAAAAACTAACATTATCTGCAGGCATTACAGTTGCAGATCATATTGTGTTGTATAGAATGTGTATTATTTAAAAAAATAGAATGGATTTGGTAAAAGAAAGATTAATTTTGGTGTCAGTGGCTTCAACATAAACCTAAGATAATATTTCCTCAGCGACGGAGTTTAAAGAAAGATCACTGTTGAGAAATATTAGAATAAGAGAAGAATGATCAGAACAAAAAAAAAATGAAAATATCTCTCAATTCTTGTCTTTTAAATAATTTTCATTACAAACTCTTATTTTAAGCTGTGCACACATTTTGATGCTTTATAATATTTGGTAAAATTAAGAAACTCATTTGCTTGATTCACATATACACGATGGTACTCTGAAAACAGATTATTTCAATTAATTATTTAATATTTGTCTACAATTAATCTTAAAGTTTTTTAGACAGATCAGATAGCATAAAATATTTAAATGCTGGGGTGACGGGACTTCTCACCGAATTCAGGTGAGAAGTCCGTTTGATAGTGAAAAAATACCGAATTGAGACATGAATATTTATTGATAAAAGCCTTGACAACATGCTTGTTGAAGCCCCTCCTCCTTCCTCTAATTATTCGAATCGGAAGTTTTGATTCCTTTTTTTAAAAAAAAGTGGCTTTCATAATGACACCACCCTTAACGAAAGATGTCTGAAAATTTCTGCAAGTTCCAATACAACATTACATATATGAATTTTTGATTGGTAGTGATCTATGTTGCAATAGAACCATTAAATAATGATATTATAATTGTAGCTTTCACATTTTAATCATGAGCTCTTCTCTTTAAATAAAGGTGTCGTAAGAAACTTTAGATTGGATTGGAGTTGGATTTTAATGGCTCATTAGCTAAACATGGTCATGCTGCCCCAAACTTATAGTGAATATATGAGCATATGGTAAGAAAACAAGTTTCCTGTTTCGTCCAGACGTTGGATATTAAACAATAATGCATGGTAAATCAGAAGAAAGACACCCTGTTGCATTCCTCCTTTCCTCTTATAAATATCACCACTATTATAGATCATCACTCCATATCCTGCGTCTAGAATCATTGGCATCCTTGATTAGTTGAAACGAGGATTTGATGAATTGGGAAGAGCAATTATTTAAAAAATGGACTAGAATTAAAATCCATATGAAACTAAAAGATACATTCCGAAAACATATGTTTCCAGTCTACCACCTTGTACATAATATGAAAATTTTTATTACATATAATCGATTGATTGAAACAATAAAATAGACTTAAACACTATATTTATACATTACCCTGGTTGACAATGAGCAGCCGTCAATACATATTTTGAAGTTATGAGTACGCCACCACATTTGTTTTTTACAAAAAGGCCTAACCATGTAGCTTCCTTTACCAACGCCTGTAAATATTAAAGCAATATAAAAAAATCAGTTCAATTGATTCGATTTAAAAACTAAATATATAAACAAATTAATGAATATTGTCTTATTTTGTTTATTATATGGCAATTTTGATTAAAAACGCATGAACGATACATGTAGGATAGCTAAACTAAAAATAAAAAAAACGCATGAAAGATATGTAGGATAGCTAAACTAAAAATAAACGATTTTGAAATGGCTAATTTTTAATCAACGAAGAAGAAAGAGAGATAAGTTAGTGTAAAATCAAAGTGACTAGAAAGAGCAAGCACTCTTTAAGTTTCATATAAATTCTTCTATGGAGCAAAGAATCACTGCGCACCTGCCACATATAATATCTAGTTTTGCCTGTAAAACATTTTAATCAAACTTTAAAAATTTCAAAATTCGCCCTCCGGTAATAAGGGTTTATACTTAAGATATTTATTATCTTTCCATGGGAACCTTTTAGCCTTTATCAGTGGCTTTGAATTAGATAAGTCAGATTAAAAGTAATTGCTAAATTCGTTCGAAAAACGAAAATCCAGAATTTGCCTTCATTAACATGTCTGTCCATTCTGCTTGAAACTACTTGATCGAATATAGCCATTTGAACCAGTAAACATAACTTAGTTTCTCTCCCAAAATGAAAATCACGCAGCAGTAAAATAATTTCAAAAACACGTTGACTGCCTTGTCACTCACATTCGAGTCACAGCAAAGGTTCTCAGTCAATATAGAATTTGCTGCGAGTAGAGAAAGCTTTTGTTTAACTTATATCTCCTTGTTTTAACATGTTGATCATCTGTGATTCATACAAACAATCTAATTACACTTTTTCTTCTCTACTACAATTTAAAGCATGCATCTTATAAGATGCATCAAATAAGTAAGCATCTTATTAGATGATGGTTCAAAACACAGGCATCAATAACGTCAGAGAACGTGTTAAAGTGAGAAAGAAAACATTTTGCTAAAAAAAACCCCTATTTCTTAAAAATAAAGTACAATTGAAATTAAGTGGGAAAATTACTTTGGATGTCAATCTCACGAACAATAATTTTGAACTTTGCGGTTTAATTAGAAATTATTCTATTTAATTTTTATCAAATGCTAATTTTGTCTGGTATTTAATAATATTAAATAGAAAAATCTCCTAAGTAAGACATTTTTTTAAAAAATTCGGGGGTGAAAAGTTCAAATCTCTCTTATTTTTCCACCTGTAATTCCAAAAGGGTTTTGATTATGGGAATGAAAGAAGAAGGAAATATAACCGAATGAAGTTTTTCAATGAGATTACACGTGCTCAGGTTAAAAAGTAGCTGATTCCAGGAATCAATTGGTTTTTACACAAGAATTGGACGTTGCAATGAAGCGACAATTTGTCTAATTTGAGCTTTCTGTTTTCATTAGTAAGGGAGTTAGTTATAAGGAAATAAAAATTCAATTAATATCCTTCCCTGTTACCACTTTCTGTGACCTAGAGGGTCCACATATGAACTCAATGGAGACTTTATCCCTTTCAGCAAAATACCCTATTGCTGACTCAAAACAAATTGAAACTTATCTTGTTAAACTACAAAGAGTTTTTGTAAAAAATATATCTAGATAAATTTATAAAACCAATTAAGATGCTTTGCGAGCTTTTAATTTATTAATATCTTTTGTAAGATTATGGCACCAAATGAATTTGGATAATTAACCACTTACTTGCCAAGGCCATTTTCCAAAAAATGTATTTTTTCCTCCAACTATTCGACCCACAGGCATCAATCTCACGCCGCAGTCTAAAATCATGCAAAAATATTTTCACATTCAAGCAGCCGAAAATAAAACTTCAGGAAAATATTTATTATAATCTGATGTAGGAATAGTTGTTATAATACCTAAACATATAAATTAAGTGATGCAAAAAAAAGAAAGAAAGAAAAAGAAATATCATTGTTGCAGACATTTTCGCTTCGAATGCAAGTGTTGATGCTAAGTTTACAAATTTCTCGAATTTAAAATATGGATTCTTTTGAAGAAATGTTCTATTTTAAGCAGAATTTCCATTAAGAATGATGAAAATGTTTAAATACTTATCAAACTCATGCAAAAAATTATTAAAAATTATAATATAGAAAATTTTTGAATATTAAATTGCAAAATAATTCGATAAGAAATTTCGAATCGAAAAACCTGCTTCTATTACTTTATTTAATTTTGTAATAGACACTGCAAAGTGACTATCATTCATTTCCTTTTAAGGTTCTATTTTGTCTGATCTAGAGGGGGGGGGGGCGAGGACTTTGGTGCGAGAAGGGGAGGGAAAAATGATTACAATAAATAAGTGTCAATACTTTTACATTGTTATTCATGCGCAAATCTGTATTTATATAGTTCACGATTTCATAATAATAAAAAGTGACTTTATATTTATCGATAATTTTCCAAAACTTATTTGGACGAAGGTAAAAATCCCTCTAATTACGAATTTATATTTTGAACAACAAGAATCATACTTAAATAAATGTTTTTAGGATCGCTTTCATTTATTAAAAAGGCCATATTCAATCAATCAGAATTTCGTTTGAATTATGAGAAAAAATTTACATAAATGCTACGACACATTCCGTTATTAAACATTTTGGTCTTAAATATTATAGAAAGGGATTAGTACTTTTTCAATTGAATTTTTGAAAAAATTGTCTACCTCAATTATCTAGTACGTTAATAATTATTTAAAATATTATTTAAACAAAAATTTTAAGTTATTCCCACCTGGGTCTACAAAAATATCTAATGCTCGAGTTGAAAAAAGGAGAGAGATATATATTTTTTTAATTTAGGAAATATATGGAACTGATAAGGACAAAAAATATCAACAATGTAAGTGATTGATATTTTGTCAATCGCAATTAGATGACTGATAATGTATAATTATCTCAAAAGTAACTGTTCATCGAATGGAAGATTTATAAGTAATTATTTAATACCACTAAAATTTAAATTAAGATGATGAATTTCTGTAGAAACTGAAATTTTTTTTTCAGTGTTTAATTTTGTATAATAGTCTTTTTAAAATATCAATGAAAAAACCCACCTTTTTTATAATTCCATCTCTGGTTCTGAACCTTTGGTGCCGTCGTTGTTACTGGATTTGGTGTTGTATACGTTTGCGTTGACAAATCGAAAAGTTTAACAGAATTCGATGTTTCAGCATCTTGACTATTAGTAGATTTTAATGTTGACATAGATGATAATGCAGTATTTTCAGTCGAATGAATGACAGAAAGTTCGTGCGAGGTATTTGAAAACGCATCCCCATGTGTCAGAAAATTTAAGTTTTCTGTGATTGTAGCATATGTCGAAATATTGGATGAAATAGTCTCGGTAGATGGAGTTGTTATAGATGCATCTGGATCACTTAGATCCGTAAGTGCCACAGAAGTTGAAAGAGGAGGCTTTTCCGTATCTGTCAAGGCAGTCATATCTGAAAGTGAAGTTAATACAGATGGTAAAACCGTTTCGGAAAGTTCAGTATTTTTGGTTGTAAATTCGGAAGTTTCAGCGTTACTGAGTTCTGTTGAGATATGTGAAAAAAATATACCGCCATCAGAGTTCTCATCAGTGTAATTAAATAAAATTATATTTTGTGTTGATTTGGTTTCGCTTATTGTGGGGTCTGAACTTTCGTCTGAGTGGCTGACGAATCCTGTTGAATGTTCATCTTCTGCTAAGATCATATTGTGCAAATCATCAGTATTTTCAATGGATTGTCCATCCGTCTGAGTTAAATACTGTTCTTCGTAATACATGTCCATTATATCATCGTAAGCAATTGTTGAAAGAGGACTAGTAAAGTTATCAATTAAAACTGATGAGAAAGTATTCGTCGAATTGAAGTCTGTATATGAAGATATTTCAGATGATATGGTTTGACTAGAATCTACTGATTCATTAAAAGAGTTAGAAATATCTGTACTGACAGCCATATGTATTGATGAAACACCTTGCTGACTTTCTTCGAAATTCTCAACATTTAAAATTATTGGTGTAGATGTATTAATGAATGTTTCTATTTCATATAAATCATTGCTATTGGCTAAACTGTTATTTACAATGGGATAAATAGTAGTGTTTTCTTCTATTCCAGTTTTCTCGGATTGAGCAAAAATAGTACTTACAAATGACTCATTTGAATCCCTTATGTGATTTGAAAAATTAAGTGCAGATGAGTTTTTGCCTGTATGGTTATTAATAATCTGTATTACAGTAGGATAACTATTCGTTGTTGCTTCTTCAAGTAGTATTGCTGAAACTTCTGTGGCATTATACAGTACATTGTCCAATGGTTGACTTTGTGCATTAGGAAAAGAAGTAGATGGTTTGGAGAAGCTCTGGTCAAGTAGTTGCAATGTTGAAATTTGAATATTATTTTTTTCCTGGTTGTCGCTACTTTGAAAAACTGCGGTTGGAAATGTATAAGCTTCAGTCTGTGTTGAGAGTAAAATTTCATTCATGTATGAGTTCAAATTTGATTCGGACACTTCATTTTGCTCAGTGAGAAAATCTAAAGAAGACGATGTAAATATGCCTTCCTCAGTTTTTTCATCTTCAGATGCTAGCGTAAAACCTTCTGCAGTATATGAAATTTCTTCAGTGTTATATATATTAGATGCTATTTCTGATTCATCTTTTGGAGAAACATCAGTATTAAGATTTTCAATTAATGTTACATTTATTTCGTTTTTTGCTAAATCTTTGTTAAGAACATTTGGTATCAGCAAAATATTTTTATTAACATCATCGAATTTATCGACGTTAAATGCTACAGAGGAATCAGTTGAAGGTTTAAAAGTAAAATTACCAAGGTCCAGAAGTTTCGTATTTAAGTCTTCATCTGATTCGGTGGAGAAAAAAATTTCATCATACTGATTACCATCAAATTCAGAAATATTTTGACTTTTAAATTCTATATTTAGGCTTTCTTCAGAATCTAGAAATAAATTTTGGTCCACGAACGTATTTAAGTCAACAGCAGGAGTTGCATGTGTTTCATAATTTAAAATAAAATTTTCAGGACTAGATACTTTCTGTTCAATCAGCTGCGAGATAACAGATTGAAAACTTTCAGGAAGAATGGAATTTGAAGACCACGGAAGACTCGGAAGAAAATCACTTTTTGTGGTTTTTTTATCAATTGACGTCATTTTGGAATTGCTTGATTTTGAGTTAAAAATCTCAGTCGAGATGTTATTCGATATTGAAGTTTCATTGTAGTAGGTAGTGTTCTCGAAAACGCCAAAATTGCTTGAAGTTATGCTTGCATTTAGTAATTCATTTTCCACCATTTCAGTTAATTCAGGATAATCTTGTGATACCATTAAGACATCAAAATTCGTTGCTTCTGAATTTGTCTGAATCGATGGTGTTTCAAAGGTGCTAAAAATAGCTGCATTTTGAGTAGTTTCCGTGGTAAAAGTTTCATTTAGATTAACAGAATTTTCAAAACCAGATTCATTTGTTGAGTTGTTAAATTTTGTGGAGTTTTCAGACACCGGCAAAAAATTTATTTGAAATGAAGAAACCATATAATTATCTGTTGGCTGCGAAGATTGGATACTTAAATAATTATAAGCGAAAGGCAAATTTTCATTTATCAGTCCATCTGTTTCTTTCGTTTCATAAGTTTTTTCGGTAGATGCAAAAGTATTTTGAAACACAGTTCCGTGGGTGCTTGCAAAAGCGTCAGTTGAATTTAAATAAGAGAAAATTGGGTTATTTAGGGCAGTTGAATTTTCCTGTTCTTTATTAAAGAAATCGCCAATATCGACTGTACTGATTTCCATACTATTGTTGTAAAAATGACTCATGCTTGTAAATTGATTTCTATATTCTTCGAATTCTGCTTTTTCAGAAGATTCAGAAACAGGAATAGAATAGGCTTCAGTTGAGTTTCGAAACGCAGGAAGAGCATTTGAGTTATTGGTTCTCATACTATTTTGAAGTGTAGGACTTATTGAAGATGACTCATTATTCATTATTAATTCTTCATTATAATCTATTGGTAGTGTGAAGAAAGTAATGGATTCAGAAACCGAAGATTCAGAAAAATTTGCAACAGTACTTGAGGGAATGTGAGTAGTATTATGTATTTGTTTGTGAAAAACATTTTTAAAAGTTGTGAAATTATTCTCATAAATAGAGAGGCCAATTGTAGTACTTTGTTTAGATTCTGAACTGTGAAAGAAATCTGACAAGTTTTTTGATGAATGATCTTGAAAATTTTTATTTGAAAAAGTATTAAAAGATGTGTTTGAGATTTCTTCTAAAGGACGAGAGTGTTCAGTTGAATTATTTAAGGGCGCTTCTGATTCTATTTGGTAAAAATTATATATCGTTTCGTTCTGTCCTTTATGATTGACTGAATGAATGTCATCTGAAATTATTTGAATGGATTCCTCTTTCAAAAAGCAACAAGCCCCAAACAAAAACCCATCAACACATGTGGACAAAGTTACACCTTTCTGTCTAATACAGTCGTATTTAAACATGCAGGTTCCTTTGTTTCCCATAGGATCTTGGCAGGACTTTTTCGTCATCACCATTCGCTTTCCTAAAAATCAAACAAAAAAAATGAAAGTTTATAAAATCGTTTATAAGTATATTTTTGCATTATCAAAGGTTATAAGCAGTTTCGATAAAAGATATTTAAAAAATTAAAGAATTCATGTGATCTAAATAATCAGATCTATTAAAATAATATAACATTTCTTACAATGAATGTTATTTTTATGACTATAAAGATAATAAAAGATTACTATATAATAAAACACACACGTTCTAGGGCACCTTTTGAGTTACTTTGGAATAAAACTTATTTTACCCATACCAGATCATAACGAATGACCCCTAATCCATTAACCCATTCGACATATTAGGGCGATTGATCCTAAAAGCAGATTGAACATTTACTAGTCCTTCCCACACACAATGTGTTTTCTATGGAATTGAGTTCCGAATCTAAAATCTCCTGTCTAGTCTACTATACCGTGAAATTCAATGGATTATTAATTAATCGAGATAAATTAAAGGTAAATTATTCATTAATCCTTCAGTGCAAGATTTTTTCAGCAAAAGTTATATAAATTTATATAAAAAAAGTCCGATAAATCGCTTGTGAAAAACAAATTCTAATTAGGAATTTATTTATTTTTTGTTAAAATTTTTGAATGCACTCCCTGAAATATTGTGCATTTTAAAAACTCCTTATAAATATATTCAAAAAATTATTTTATAGGTTGAATATAACATTAAAGATTTTGATTTAAAAAGTTTTCCAACGTCAAAATGTTAATATAGAATTGCTATTTTTGAGCATTAACAATTAAATTGCCCTTTCATTTTTTTATTTATAGTTTACACATGCAATAATATATTTTAAGTTGCATGCTTTAACAAATGTTTATGCTTTTCTTGCTTGTCTGAAAAATGATATTTGTTTTTCAGCATTTCTCACTTTTCACTGCATTCAGATGATATATCGTTTTTCATTTGTGTTTTAGTTTAGTCATGAAATTTTTAGATTTTTTAAAAAATAATTTGAATAGTTTTATTATTTTTTTATAATATTGCATATTTCTAGACAAGCAAAGGATATTTTTAAAACCTTGTTTCAAAATAGCATGAAATTATTCTGGTTAAATGTGCATCATAATTTGAAAAACATTACAATCCTTTTTTAAGGAAACTAAAGTAAAAGAACTTTACGAGGCATTTAACAGATAAGAAATACAGCAAAGTGAGCAAGTTGGTTGCCAAAGGCGGCTAGTATTTTTTTGAAGTAATAAGTATGTGAAAAGCATTACATGTTACTCTTCGTGACAGCCGGTCATTCGGATTCACCCAATGGCTATGAGCAAGATGAGAATGATTATAACCTATCAACTTCAACAATTAGTCTAGTATAACCAGTTTAAATTACAGCAAATGGACCCGTAACAGCAAATGTCGTTAGTTAACTTTCTAATTTTCTTCCCGATTCTTAATAATTCACTATTCATTTAATTAATTTTATTTTGTTTATCTACGTTTGGATTTTTTTTTTTGCCTCCAAATTCCTCGGATTTCCGATAGAAGTTTGTGTTACCTATTGAAAAACAATAACTGAATGCGTTCAAATAAAATTTCTTTTCGCGCACTGACCTAAGATCTATTTTCTAAGATGACTCGGTTTTAAATCAGAGCCATATAAACTTATCAATGCAAAACAATTACACAGTTAATTAAAATTAAGGGAAAAAAACCTCTAAACATCAAAACTACTGTTCTGATATTTAGGTTAATGCAATTGAGAAAAATTATAAGATTAGACTATCTATAATCTAACATTGTACCAATCCTTCCGCTCTTATAGTCTTGTAAAATCCGTTCTTATAGTCTCTAGTATCCGGCCTAATGGTCGCGGTAGCCTGGTTGGTAGAGCGTCAGTCTCGTAACCAAAAGGTCGCGGGTTCTGTCCTCGTCTTGGTCAAAGACCACCGTGTTGGCTAATGGCAGTTGGGGCACGTTAAATATGTCGAGACTGCAAAGTCCTCAAAGTTCCCATAACAAAACGATACCTCTGGGTGTACTGAATCAGGGATGAGTCGGTCTCTGATTTGGATCTAAATTCCGACCTGCTGATGGATGAATGAGTGTATGAATGAATTCGACCACCCCCTAAAAAGGGTTGTGTATGTGTGTGTGAGCTAGAAGTCGGACTTCTGCCCTCTGGGTGCTCAGGGGTCTTTACCCTCAGAAGCTACTGCACCCCCTTTCCGTGAAAAACACGGACACGACAACAACAACAACATCCGGTCTAATGTGGCTGGAGGGTAGGTCGGAGCTCTATGAGCTCATTTCTTTGCCTACTTATTCCAGGTGACAAATTTTTATACCTTAACTCACTATTATAATACGTATTTTCTCACTTCTTGTATTTATCCTTCCATTTATTTAAAGCCACGTACAATGTGAACACGGTCGCTGTCCTTTGAATTATAGAAGCAGTTGTAGGTAACGTTTCGGTAGTTTATATATGGTAACATATTGCACTGTACTTTTGAAGAATTTATTAAAGAAAAAGTAAATTAAAAGATATTATCTGTTCACTTTTTAATATAAGTTCTGTAATGCCTAGCTTAAAATGCAGGAAACAAAAACTTAACGTAAATCTAATTCTTATATTTCATTTATCTCATATATTTCACTGATAAATGATTACATAGATATGTAAAAGTAATGATAAGATAAGAGTCCAAACATAGTTTTCAGTTTTAGAAAAAGTTCTTCATAGATGACTATGAACAAACAGCAGAATGCTATCTTTGATTGTCATAACTTGTATTTTGCACACAACACGTAGGGGATCGTAGCTTCTTATGGAAATATTGCGAATGCAACGCCTTACTTTCATCAATTAACTACGATAAAAAACTATGCCGGATAGTATGAAAGCCGGATAAGCGCGAATCGGATACTCGGGAGTATACTGTAGTTCCAAAAGGGCTAATGGGCAATATTAAAGGGAGAATCAAGTCGCTGTATGTCGATGTCAATGATTTTAGAAGGAAGTAAACTGCTGGTTATTATTCATGTTTCGATTTATATTTGGTAATATTTGCTGCACTATATGGTATTCTATATTTTATGTAATAAACAAATTTTTGGCATTAAGATGAATTTATTTAATGAACCTCCACTAATTTTGCACTTTTATTAATCTGATAGTCCACCAATCTCATTCTTGTCGATTATCTTATAATCTACAATGAATTCATTTTTTCATGCTAAAAATTTATTTTCTACTTTCCATACCCCATTTAGCCAAAAGCTTTAAAATAAGTTTTTGAATATAGCCAGAGATAATTTTTGCCTCTTTGTCTGAAGAGACTTGTGAAAAAAATAATGTTCAAAGTGAACTCAAGCTTAACACCGACGTCCGCACATTAAAACTTCCGGCAGCATGACGTCATGCACTTGAACTCCATTGGGCTATTGAAAGCTATTTGATAAGAATTGTTATGGGCAGATACAAGGCTTTCAGATTATGAGTCGAAACTTTTCAAATACTTTTAGAAGTCATGAACTGTTATTTAAACTTGATCATAAAATAAGTTGATGCAATTATTCCTGCGCTTGCTCGAAATTTTATCTTTTGTTCTGCTAAAACATATAAAACAGGTGTAGTTAAATTTTCTGTAACGTCTATTTCCTATTCATAAAGAGGGGATTTTGTAATCAATGGTTCAGAGTTTAGAAATTTTGCCAAACTGAATGTTGTCAGTGACATTACATCATATAAATATTTTTATATATTTAAATTGCATAATTAATGTATATTATATAAAATCATATAATATACAAAAAATTTTCGTTACCGTATTAATTTTGATTCCATTTGAGAGTCTACATTAAGTAAGGAAATTCGAAAAAAATGAGCTTTAGATTGTTATATTTATAATTATAAATAAAGAAAAAAATTTACAAAATAAAAAATGATATAAGTAAATATTTCAAAAAAGCTTTTACGTGTTTACTGAAAAGTTAAAACACGTTTACAAGAAGAGTTTACTTTAAAATGAAAGCGTAAAGACGTATTGCACTGAAAAGCCTCTATAATAAACTAAGGCTTAAATGAAAACACCTAAACACTAGTTAAAAATAAAAATACATTATAAATGTGACTAAGATTTCAATTTGCGTAGAGTATTTTTTACATGTTTCTACGATTTTGTTTGGAACTTTATATTTTTAATAAAATATTTGTATGCTTTTTGTACACTAATGCAAAAATATTTTAAAAATCTTTATTTATTAATATCATATTAAATCTTTTTTTTATTTCTCGAAATTTCTAAAATCTTCCTTTTTTGCAAACTGGCATGAATAACTAAGGAAATAAATCAAGATAAAGTAAATCTTACCTGGAACTTGTTTTAATGGAAGAGGATAATTCCATCCAAAATTTGTGAGGAAAAGAACGATTATCAGAGGTTTTATATCCGCATAAATTATCATGGTAGACTAAAAGTAGACGCCTGTAAAATAAGCATATCTTTCTTTTATGAATCAAATATTATAATGATGATGGGAAATTTCAAATTCAATCAAACAGTGACACAATTCAATTGATCATAGTATGATAAAAGTAGCTCATTGTGTTATTCAATATAATTGCATTGGTAGGCTTCATAGTCTATAATAATAATGTTTATAATACTATAATGGCCTATAATAATAGTAATAGTATAAAAATCATTATTGTCAATGATACAATGCAGTAAATTGTGATACAATAATGGTAATTTGAAACTCATATATTTTAGATAATTTTAAATTATAAATTTATCTCTGCAGCATAACCCTGCGTATAAAAACTTTAAACCTCAATCTAGATATGATATCTTTATTTACTTTTATTCGTCCTTTTTGTGCGAGTGATTGTAAGAAAAATATTTTTAAAGCTTATTTAAGAATTTAGAATCATACACAGTTGCTATCGTATCATATACAAAAACATCTTTGAAAGAAGAAGGGGGTGGAGCTGTATGACAATGCGTGCTTCGAAAAAAAAATTTCAACTTTGATTCTGTAGACAATTTTAATGAGATTACAATTTAGTTTAATTTATTACAAGTTTTCACACTTGATTTGTCTCTTATTTATAGATATGCAAATTAATAATTGATTTTTCACGTACTCTTTAATGTGCTACAGATTTGAAATGTTATACGCTTATAAGTTCTAGATGAATATATTCTAATATTTTAGATCTTAATTACCAGTCAACTGATTGATTTAAATAAATTTTTATTCCATATAAATGGGCATCATAAAATTAAAATTGGGGTAACAAAGTAAATAGACCTTTTAATTTCCAGAACTATAATAAAAGTGGGTTTTAAAAACTTGTGTGGTTGAGTTTATTTGATATATTTCTCTTTCCTGAATGAGGAACACACCTCCTCATTATGGACAGCTATCAGAGTGCGAAGACAACGGTTTATTACAGTAGACCTGTAGACTTATTCAGTAGACCGTCCTTTACCATGACGGAATTCGCATGTACTGAGCATCATTAATTCCGGTCTCTGTCACCGCATTACCACAGACTCAAAGAAAAAAACTTCTTGCGATTGGATGAAGCCTTGTTGTAAGGTCACTATCTTGGGGGAAGATTCTAAGATACATTGCGCATGTGGGCATGGTACGCTCTAAATTTGACTTTGAAGATATAATATCTTATCGATGGCTTGAAGCAAAAGTTTAAAGATAGAGGTGCCAGCTCAGATGTTTTTCCCATGAAGTTTAAAATGATGAGGTTCATTCATAGCGTAGCTTTCTGTTTAGTTTAGTACATTATAGTCCAGTTTTAAAGCATCATTAGGGACATCTAGGAACGGACCTCGCTAATTTGAACAGTGGTTAGATGACGAGAACGACATCTGAGCTGGCACCCCCTTACCAAACATTCACACCATTCCTGTAAGAGGACATTTGGCCTTGAAGGATTTAATGCGCACCAGGCCCACTTACATGACCATTATTCTGGAGAATCGAATCTCGAATTTGAAACCCTCTAGTTCCAAAGCGGATACCTTACCACCATTCCACTGCGGCCCAGGTTGATGTAATTACTCTAAAGTGCTAAGTCTAATGAAAGGACAAGAATGAAACTTGGGAATACTAAATTTGATTTATGTTGTATATTTTTCACTAAAAGAATTTTTCTGAATTCATAGAATTAAGTTATTAATTGTAGAAAAACACCTAAGACTAAATACAGTCTGAACTATTAAAATTAAAATCACTAACTAGTAATTGAATATACACTTTTCTAAAAGAAACTATTTAAAAGCCTTTCTTAACTATAAATTTTTTAGCGTAGTTATAATAATTTGGAGTTGCTCTCAAATCGCGTTGCCTAAGAATTACAGTCTCTCAAATTATGTTATAAGTCACAACCTTTCGAATATTTTTAACAGTTTTATTTTTATACAATTCAATTTTCATTGGACAAAATGACCATATAAATATCTGATTATATGAAACAAGAAAACAGAGGACCTGAATTAAAACAATTAATGTTTACCCCCTCAAAATTTCAAATTAATCAAGTGAAGTATTCGAGAAAATAATTTTAGCACATAATGACAGTAATCAATAATACATGAAAAATATGAATATAAACTAGTTAATATTTCAGTTATCACCCTGTGGCCGCGGTGGCAGGTTCTGGGTTTCAGAAAAGGAGAGTTTCAGGTTCGAGACTCGATACTACCGAAGAAGAACCTTCTAAGCAGGTCTGTTGCACGTGAAATCCGTCGGGTCAAACATCCACCCTCTGATGGGATGTGGAAATTTGGAGCGGTTTGCCAACGCAAGTATCTTCCTGGTAATCTGAGAGCAGCTCGAAATTAGAAGGTATGTCCCAAAATACGACGGGACGTTAATATAACTAAACTTTAAAACACCAAAGCAGTTGTGTGTATCAATCTGGGCCTATTTTGTCTTCTTTAAGTCAACATTTTTTAACAACATGTTGTGGTTACCTCTTTTCTCTTTCCTATAATGGCTATGAACTTAGACAATACATAAGCTAATACATTTCGCAAGCATGTAAACTTTCAGCATAATCTAGCGGACATACAGATAAGTTCTACAGGAAGAGTGTTCACTCATAAAGACTTAGTGATACCAGTTCTTAGGCAAGAAAAATATTTCTCTTTCAAAATCTATATCATTTCGTAAGAAAAGGGTAAAATACAGAAGCAGAGAAAGGGAATAAATTTAAAAAATTAATTTAAATTATTATTAATTTTTTTGTTCTTTAATTTATGATCAAACTTTATAAATATTTAAGAATCTTCAAAAAATTCTTTAAATCCCTAACGCATCAAGTCCCATTTATACTAATTTATCTGTATTTAAGTTCAGAAAATTGTGAAATAGAGTATTGTCGTCAATAACACCCAAGCATGCGAAGTTTCAAAAGCCTCGTTCATCAGGAAGAAAATCAAAAAATTATTATAATACTAGCTTGATTCCCAACGCACAAGAAATAATTTTAGGAATATGGTTTGAAATTTGAAATAGCTCTTTTGTTTAGCTAGGAATGTTAGAAAGAATGATATTTATTTTCTTGGAGACAAGGAATACATTAATTGAAATTGAATAATACATAAAAGAGAAGTATAAATATTATATATTTCTTCATTATTCAAGTGTACTTTAGGGTAAAATTTTTTTCCTGTCTTCAGCATTAAAAAACATTTCTTGCTGTCTGAACTCGTGAGCAGCCAACATACAACTGGCACTTTAAAAAACATAGATTTTCTAGATTCAAAGCAATAAGTTGGGAAAGCTTTATCGTCATCGGATGAATGGTACGGCATTTCATAAAAAACGAACAAACAAAAAATTCACCTTTATATATTAGATTTCATTTTTGAAAGCAAAGAGCCAACCAACATAAGCAAAATAAAATTGATTAATGATAGATTTACAAACGGTTCCTTCCTTGATTCAAACTAAATAATTGATGGGAGCTTACCTGAAATGTCTTAGGAAGTCCATGATTTAAATCCACTGAGCGCAATCTGATGTCACGGCTGCTTTTTTTTCATTCCAGTGGCTCCACAGAGACAGAAGACTCATCTGTGCTCGCTGTTTTAGAGCACAAGCCGCCCGACGGACAACTCCATACAAGGCCATACCCATGAAGCACATTGCAAAAAATTGAGTCACTTTTCCACTGAGATGTTTCCACAATCTAATTAATAAATAAATTGTAATCGAACCACTCGATGCTGAATAATACAATAAGACAGAAGAATAAAACCATCTATACAAGTATTAAAATTTGTGTAGATTAGCTCCTTAAAAAAGCTGAAACTCTGTTGATTTATAGTCATAAGCAAAAGGGAAAGAAAACTCTTTTTGTGTTATATAATCCCTTGCAAGTAAAATTTTAATAAATGTTTTTTAAAACCACAAATTAATAAAATGAGAATAATATTTTTCTAAGAATGTGCTTTGAATATGATTTCCAAATGCCTAAATTTTCCCAATTGCTTATCATTTGAACTAGCTATTGTCAGAATATAATATATTCACCTGTGATGTTATTATTTTATCCCCTTCAAGTAAAATTTTAATAAATACGTTTATAAACTGCAATTTAAGGAAATAAGAATAGTGTTTATATAAGAATCCAGCTCTGAGTGCATAAACTCTTCCAATTGCTTATCATTTGAACTGGTTATTGTCCGAGTATAAAATATTCATCTGTAATGTTATTAATATTGCTTGCTCAAAACTGGACGAGAATCTGTTCAGTTGTATTTCTAGACTTTAATGCAGATTGATTCAGTGTTACACAAAAAGGTTCCAAATAATTTTTTATATAAACAAACCTAAACCCATTGATTCAAACGTGAAATAATTCCATAATCAATTCAAATTCACGTGACACCCATCAAGTGGGAGCTACCGATTTCATTTTGAAATCCCCCGCTTTCCTCGGAGAAAGCTGAAGGCAGTAATGTCATATCGCAGAGAAGAATTTGTAGTTGCATTTATTATACAATTCCATTTTTAAAAGTATTAAAAAAATGTTAAGAGAAAATTTTTGAAACAATTCTTTTACCATAACTTTATTTCGAGTTCATCTTGGTAATTGACCGTATATACTACAACCTTTTACTAATGATGCTTGCATGCACTCTTTTCGTAAGCATTTGAATTGATAAAAAAAAAGTGAGAATTCAAAAGTACAATTCAATTTTGAATGTTAGCTTTTCGCTCGAAAGTTTTCGATTGCATCGATCTACACTGAAACATTTTAATTAACAAGAGATATTCTGACACCGATGGAAGTTAAATATTGCCAAAAGGACAATTCATCAAGAAAATAATAAAAAATGATTCAGGAATGTAATATATTTATAGATTAAAGAAGAAAGGGGAAAAAAAAACTCCACAATCTAAAAGATTCCGGGACTCCTATTACACGTTAGGAAATAAAAGCAATTATTAAGTTAGAAGTTATTTTGTTTAAAATAACAAAAAATTATTTTGATTCTTGAAGATATGCTAAAAATACACATATATACTGGCTAATCTAAATTTTTCTCCCATAACACGTGGATGAAAAATTCTATACCATATACTGCGCGGTTACGGAGAGAAACAGGTCAATCATTCGGACATATTTCGCTGTTTTATACAGCTGTTATCCTCCCTCATCTATTATTATTATTATTATTATTATTATGTAACACATCTATTCTATAAAAATAAATCGAAATGTCTATTATGTTTTTAATCCAGAAATTGATTCAGAATAACACAATACATCATATATTGAGTTGCAAAGGAGAGCAAATGTCAAACAGGTCAATCATTCGAATATCTATCGCTGTTTTACATTACTGTTATGCTCTAGTATGATATCAATATTATTATGAAACATGTCTAATCTATAAAAATGAGCAGAAATGTACTTTATGTAACAATATGCGTTATGCTATTCAAACAGGTAAATCATTCTAACATCCATCGCTGTTTTATGCTATTGTTATGCTCCAGTATGCTGTTATTTTAATGAAAACGCGTCTAATCTATAAAAATGAACCTAAATGTTCATTATGTAACGGTCACTTTACTAACCAAAAATTTTCATTCTTTCAAAGGTCATTACTCTAACCGCCTGTTTAAATAACCAAGAGTTAACACGCAATTAAATTGCAATTTATACAAAACACGAGAAAGAAAATTTTGCTATAAAAATATTTCTGAATTCAGATTTTTTTAACGCGGGAGGCATTAATAACAATTACTGATTTCCATTTTAAAAAGACTGCAAATTGACGGCAGCAAGGTGAAGGATTTCCACTTGAGCCGTCATTATCATAATGTAATCTGTATTGCATTACTGTTACCACGTTCTCATACCTAATGTTTTTTCAGAAAGCGTGAATCATCATTTCCTCGTTATTTTTACATTTTAACTTTATTTTTAGGTTTTATATATTTATATGCGCAAATCCAAATTTTCAATTTTCCGAAACAAATGTGAAAAATATGAATTACTAACAGGGTGGCAGTTATACGATCACATTCTGTATTTGTCATCCAGAAATAATCTCTTGAATTCTGATACAAATATCGGAAAAATAATCATGAAAAAACGATTTCAAGAAGTATTAGATGAGGATTTACTCGATTCATAGAGTATTCAAGATAAATCTGATTCAATAAACATCCCTGAAGTGGGAATTAAAATTCTGAGGAAACGGCAGGTAATGAAATTTTCTTGAAGGCATTATAGGAGAAGAGAGGACCCTTCATTGTTAACATCTGATACAAATATCTGAAAATTAATTATGAAAAAACTATTTCAAGAGTACTCAGCTGAGAATTCTCACGACTTATGTAGGGTCAAAATCTGATTCACTAAACCTGTTTGAAGTGGGAAAAAAATTATGAGGAAACGTTAAGAAATGAAATTTTCTTGAAGGCATTGGAGGAGAAGAGAGGAAATATTGATTATCATACAAAAAATTAACTAAAGCAAAGCTAGTTACTGTAGTAAAAGTTAAATGAGTAACTTTTGTAAAAAAATAAACACCATTTTATTATCTTTGCTTATGTTAAACTCATTATACTATAATGCATTATATTTCAAAAAATAAAACACTTTATCACATTTTCCCCTTTTTGTTTATTTCTTTTAAATATTTTTCAAATATTCCATACTTATTATCCATTTAAAAATCCTAGAAATTTACATAAAAATATATATTTCAAAATATTCTGAATATTTCCCAAGTGGCCAAGAAAAAGATTTCGCTTACAGCAAGAAAATAGTTGAAAACTTTATCTTTCAAAATTTTCAAATATCAACAATTTTAAGCAGTAATATTTTGGCCAAATATACATAGTACTCCATATTTATATCCTTCCCTTTAGAAATGATTTGAAAATAACGAATTATTAAAAACCTTTTTAACGATTTAAATAATACGATTCATTCACAGAAATATTAAAGATATTCATAAAAATCTGGGCGAAAGTTTTTATCTTAAACCATTTGAGCTCATATAAATGAATGATGTAATAAATGGAAGCACGTATGGCTAAAGATGGATTTAGGATGAAGTAATGCAGATTATGACAGATTCATTAATTCAAAAAATTCTTCAAAAAGTTATCGAAAAGTATTAATCCATATAAGTACAAATGACGATAAATATAAACAACTACTCACGATTCAGTCAACCCTTCCTTGTAATTTCATACGTCTGAGCGAAGAATCCTCCAGCACTTTCACCATAAATGAGTATCTACTACCATTCAGACATGCAAGTCGGATTTGACGAATACACCAAGGAAGTTTCCGAATGTTATTGACCCCTAACTGTAACGGTCATGGTTCCACTACCGTGGTTTCCTTAAAGCCGGCGGCTACCTGTTCCTTTGAGAGAAGACAGATTCCAACTCGTTGGAATCTCTGCCAGTTATGCCTACCTTGCTGGTTTTCAGTCGGGAGGGATGGAATCTCTCCCCCCCCCCCAGCAAAAGCCAGTTCGTTGAGTGCATTGCGTCGGAAGTTAATAGCAGTTGACGTCTATGATGATTTCTATCTGGTCTAGGAATAATTTTGTTTAGAACTTTTTCAATGTCTAGGTCGTTTTTCTTTTCCTTTTTTTTTTCGCAGGTAATCCTTTCGCCTAATCATGCTCCATTTCGTCTTAGCTAAAAAGTATCGAGTTTCGAAAGTAAGTTGACAAGAATTGTGTTGCATATATTATACTTACGAATGATTTTTTACTTACATTTTAAGAGAAGGAGAGTGTCGCAAAGAAAATAAATTAAAAACTCAATTCATTATTTCATTAAATAAAAACCATGAATCGACGAATTTTAGTGAGACATAATCATAAAGGCTAATGTTCAAGCGTAAGTTGCTGACAAACATTTACACAGACCAATGATCTTTGATTAGATAAAAGAAAAACGCGTTGCATTGTAAATAGAAGATTAATTAGTCCTTGACTTAGTGTTACTTTTTAAAATTCGATGTCAAACTTCTGACAAAGGAAAAATTAAAAAATAAGCTTCCTGGATTAATGTTCTCATGCCTGATTATTTGTCTCGATTAAAATATACAACTGTGATCAAGAAATATTTGGAATGTTTCATTAAGAATGTACCCATAGTAAATAGTGTCAGCAAGCTTTTAACAGACATGTTTTACACATTTATAAGCATCGGGCAACAATCAGGAAATTATTTCGTTTTATTGTCTGAAAATTTATTTTTGATGAGAAAGTAATTTTCGCTCTCCTGATTTTCCGAAATGGCGAATATTATTGAGCAAAGAACATGCATTATATTTTGTTTTTGCACTAAAATTGTTCTTGTGATAGCATTTCAAATATCGAAAAAACTTTTTAAAAAGGACTGTTTATCTAAAACAGTGAAATTTGAATGGTATAAAAAGTTTAAGGATAATAATCTATCTCATATAATCCGAATTCCGATATATTATCCAATGATCAAGGTACTGATAAGATAATTGGTGCTTTTTAGACAATAAACGACATAATTGAACAAGTTTCTATGCTATAAAGTTCTTACTAAGAAATTGAAAAAGGTTATTTAGGCTTGAGACACGTCGTTTCTCGAGTTGTTCCAAAATACCAACGTGCCCGAGTGACTCAAGAGACGATTCTTTTCTAAAATGCATCATAACTGGGGATGAAACTTGGATATACAGAAAATCTCAATAATCTAGTAGAAGATGAAGTAAAACAGAAAACACCACATCAGAATCTGTCAAAATTCAGGATAGTGTTGACTATTTTCTTTGATTGTCATAGTATCATGCATTATCAATTCCAATCGACTTATACAGCAAATAAAGATTATTGTTTGAATTTCTGCACCTTTTGCGTGAAGCAATTCATCAAAGTAGCTTGAAATGTGGCTTGAAAATGCATTGTTTTTGCACTATAATAATGTGCCTTTTCATAGGATAATTATTATTCGAGAATTTTTGACTCAACTTCCGATAATTATGGATCCTTACTCATTTGGCATGGCACCATGTGTCTTTTTTCTTGCTTCCACAGTCGCCTCTTCATGGTCACTGTTTTGAAACCATCAATTCTATAAAGGGAAATAAGCTACGAGCTTTGATAGAGTTTCATAAAAATGACTTCAAGGCATGTGTTGATAGTATATAATAAATAATGGAAAATACATTAGCAGAAATACATTGAAATAGGAGAATATTCTTTTGAATAAGATGCAATACATTTTTGTAAACAAATTTATTCCTTTCATTTTATGATACCATTCTGGACAATTTTTGATCACAATACTATATTCGCTTTTTTTAAATGACTGAGTAAAATGACCCGAATTTAATTTTAACTAATTACTTTTTTTTGCAGTTTTTTACTTTCAACTAAAACAATCATATTAAAAAAATTTCAACGAAGGCTAATTTGATTCTAAATAATTAAAGGAACTTTAAAAATCTTAACTAAAGAATTTTGAAGAATGGGTTCCTAGACTAGGAATTTAGATTATTTCTCGAAGAATTACTTTCCAACTATTTAAAAAAATATATTATTATGCTGTTATCTTATTCCTCTTTTGAAATCCTTATTATCTTTATAAATTCAGAGTGTATACTTGAGACATTATTAGCATAAAATAAGAAAATGACCAGTCATTCTGGAATAATCACAGCATCTTCGTTTTTACTCTCCTTATTCAAGGCGGAATTCAGACAAAGCGCCAGAAATTCCAAAATAAAGTTCCCGTCTGGCAAACCCAACTTAATAAAAAAGCTTAACATTCAGAAAATCTGAACAATTAAGTTAAAACTAAATCCTCCTTTGTGTTTTACCACTGAAAATATTTAAAATAATAATAATATTTCTTTTGACAATAAGAATTTATTTTTAAGATTTCCTAAGCATTTGTCTCGAGCAAATTAGTCTATAATCTGAGTTAATATATGATATCCTATAAGCCCATTGATGTAATATATTGATTCAATGCTTCAATTAAATACGTTTGAAAAAACAGATAATTCAAATTATTTAAGAGGTAATTTGAAAAACAAACAAAAATCATACATGATACATAGGATTGGCATTTCACTCCCACCATATTTTTATTGTTTAACGTGAAATGTGCGAAACACTAATTCTTTGCAAACTGTGCTGCAACATTGGCAGCATTTTCATACTGCCGTAGAAGTGTGCATCATGAAAACTGTGTTCAAAATTTAAAAATAAACTGTGTGATCCATTTTAGGGAATAACACTGTTCATTTTTTAAATTTTGAACATAAATTTTACATATCGACTTCTATATAATGGCACATTACTGCAATGGCACCAATCGCAAAGAGTGACCAATGACCAACTACCTTTTCTTCAAAACCAGAGTAATGTTTCCATATAATGATTCTGAAACAAATTCTTTGAATTTTCTCTTAATTAGCCCAATTTTTAGTGTTTAAAATAATATATTATGTTTGTTTCATTAAGAAATTATATTTATACAAAAATGATATGACTTCTATTTAAGTAAAATCAATATGAACAACATTTTACATCACATTTTCAAAGAAATTCTTGCTATCCAGATGTTTTTGAAAGTAAAAAATTGATTTGCTTACATTTATGTTTTATTTTAGAACTGCAATTATTTATCCTTTATTTTTGACTGCTTTCTTTTCTTCCATCAAAATTCTTAAAGCCTTCATCCCTTCTAACCGCAAAATGCAAAATGTCTTTATTCTGTAAATGATTCAAATATTCACTTTCCGTCATCTCCACTTTGCAATTTCAAGAGCTTAGGTTATTATTAATTTTTTTTCTTTCATTCTTATGCATTAAGTAACAGGAACGAAAGAATGGTGGTGGTAGTGCAATTTCGAACAGACCACAAAATGCACATTGAGATGCAACAAAGCAAAACATTTCTGGAAGTCTAAAGCTATATTTTTCTTTTATAAAATTATCGCTCTTTATGAAAAATCTTATGCAACACATTAATGATAGTTCATATTTGCATAAAACGTTATGCATGTTAGGTAAAATTCACAAAGGTAAGTGAACTCAAAATACTTAAAATGATATTTGATTCCTGATTATAAAAGTTTTTTCGAAAATCATGGTAAAGGCTTTCAGAGAAGGTAAATCCTGCTGAAACGAGTCGACAAAATAATACATGAAATCGCAAAAACCAGTCACCTCGAGTATGGGGAGTTGACTCTTTAATACTGAATTAAGTTAAAGAAATTATGTACCATAACAAGTGAATGAAACAAGTTTTAGGAAATAAAAATTTTGTATGACTATCGATTCTAGAGATATGCAGTACTATCAACAGTGCATCCTTTGAAAGCTAAACTAAAAATATTATTTAATACTGCTCCCTACTTGAATAGTTTTCCTATTGGAGGAGGGTGGGCGCACTTAGGACACTTTTTTTTACCAATGGGGATCATTTTTGCTTCCCTGATCTGTAAAAATGGAAATGGTATTTCTTGGGTCAATGTCACTGATAGTTCTACCTCTGTAAGTGTGGCTGTTGCATCTATTAGTCAAAATAGAGGTTATTATGTGGACCACAAGTCTCAACTTCTAGTTACAAAAAGAAAAGTAAAAAACTGATTGCAGATCACGCATTTCAATGAACATCTGCTCAAATGATGAAAGCTCAATATATCATCAATGCGAGAAAAAAAATTCAGAGAGAACCTTGAACTACGTTTTGGAATTTCAAATCTCGGTTTTTCATAAATAATTCTCCCAGAATTATGTACAATCTCAGAAATAAAAAAAGCCACCCAAGTCTTTTACTAGCAGCATTCGTCATACAATCATAGGAAGTGTATTAATAAAAAAAAAACCCTTAATCTTAAAGATTTATGGATAAAAGAACATCACAAGGGACCATCTATATATTCAAATAAGAACAAATATAAAAATTTCCAGTGGCAACACTCCATTTGTTCTTATCAAATTCCAAACTTACATCAAAAGTTTTCCTCTAAAACTGAATTTCATTAATATAGGTCTAAACTTTTTTAAAATTAAGAACTAATAAAACTTTGATTTTCTAAAGCTAAAATAAAGTGAACTTTCCTTCTTATCTTTAAAAAATTAACCATTTATTGACCTTAGTTTTTTATTATGAAAACATAAAAAATTCAACACATTTTACACACATATTTATCATTTAAAAATGATTTTGATATGAGAAATATTTTTAAATGACAACACAATTGAAGTTACACACAAATAGAAGGACAAGGCCATTTCATTGGAACAGGCAACATTTCCATTATTTCCATAATTGGTTTTTCCATTATCCTAAATTTTTTATATTGTATCTTAAATGACATATTTAGGAGCGCATTCGCTAATTCTGAAATGTCGATAGCATTTTATTTGGCATTGAAATGCTATTGGTGATGCATTTTTTCAATCCAATATCATCTTTCAAGTAGTTATAATCTCATAACCATCTCCCCACCCCCCCAAAAAAATCGTCACCAGTTAAGATAATGAAGTTAAAAAAAGATTGCTACCTATTCCTATAATATTTTATGCATAGTCGCTACTTTCAAATGCCAAAGATAGTCTTCATTCTTGTGGCAAGCTAGCATTTTTATTAATCGGCTCATATAATGTCATTACTGAAAAATGTGAATTTCAATTCATAATAAATACTTTGTAAGATGGAATTACTTAATTTTACAAACATGCTGACAATTCATTTCTCTGAGTAATTAATGCATAGGTAGTCTCATAAATCGTAACATATCTTCTGGTCTAAAATTTTACCATGTGATTGTTGCAGCATAGCCAAATATTGACTATTGCACCAATTAACAACAATATTCTTCATAACAAGAAAAGATCCATCTATGCTAGTTCAAAATTGATGTTTAAGTGCTCAATATTTCTTACAAAAATCTGAAATTTCATAAAGTGATCTGCAATAATTGTAACTATTATAATATTGTACATAATCAAAAGAGTAATTAAAAAATTCGAGCATTGAAACAATATTAGATAGTGTATTTAGGACTGATTGTTTTGGATGAAAATTTCAAATATTTCCTTCACATGTGAAAATGCCGAATTTCAAATAATTTTACTCATCATAATTTAATAAGGTATTTATCAAGATTTTTGTCAGTATTAAATTACTCAATTTTTTCTTCATATTCAAGTGAATTGCAGAAGCAGGATCAAATATAATTTTAAAATAATAAATTTAAATTCACTTAAACGTCAAATTTGATAATTTTTTTGGAAAACAAAATTTTATAAGAACGTCTCTTGACAATCAAAAATATTTGATAGCAAAAAATTACACAAAATTTCAAGTGAAATTCATTTTTAGTTACTTTTTTTCATACAAATTAATAACTTAATTTAAATTATATTTACAAAGAAGACAAGAAATTATAAGTAAATTTTTTACTAGATATCATTTTTGGAAGCTTTTATTATCTGAACAATCGCGATTTGTCAAATAATTCTGTTAAGTACATTAAAGCACTTTTCTTATATTCTTTGAGAAAGATTTTTAAAAAAGAATGTAAAATTGACGAACATTATCTACTATCGAACTCTTTTGTTTAATTATGATAAATTACATTTACTCGTGTTATAAAAATTTGTAATTCTTTTTTTTACTGATTTTAATACTGCATTTAATATTTTTGGTTGATGAATGCCAATTTAATTTGATTAAATTTTGTTTTGCTTGATGAAAACAATTCGTTTATTAAATCAGACACTTCTTAATTACATCCATCTTTTCTTAACTCTTTTTTTCTTAATTTTATTACTCTGCTTAATATATTTGATTGATAAAAGCCAATGTAATTGAATTCATTTCTTGTGTTTTGTAAACAAAACTACTTTTATTAACCCAGCTACTTCTTAATGACATCAAAAGGAAGAATTATTCTCGCATTTATACATATAATTATTTTTGTGGTTGTATATATTACTTTGGGAATAGAGTATGCAGTTCCAATTAAATTTTAGAGTCATCATCTTATAATTTTGTAATAACAGTAAGCTTTCAAAGTCATATGCAGCTACATACGACATTAAGGTTTACGTGGTTATTTGAATAATTTAGGAAACAAAAAATTAAATGTTTTTCGAAACAAAAACTTAATTTTTTTTTTTTACTATTACACTTTAAAAATTTTCAAATTTGAATAAGATAAAGAAAAATTATAAAATCAAAAAGAAGCTACTCTAAAGTTGCATATTAATTATTATTTACTAAATATAGGATTATTTACACGAATAAAAAATTAAGTGCTTACATTTCCCCATAGATATGGATCAAGGATAAATATAAAGGGAATTCAATAATTACTTACCGTCTTAATTTACAAATTGTAAATTATTTTCTTCTGGTAGAAAAAATTGGTGAAACATTGACTTTTCTTTCACATAAAATAATTTCAAACTATCAAGCTGGAAATTTATTTAGTAAATTGGGCCTCTGAGAATTTTAATCGTTTTTAAGAGTAAATCTTTATTAAAACATCAAACGCAGACAGAAATAACTAAACTTATCAACTAGTTATCGACTAAATGTTAGAAGGAAAGATTTTAAATCTGATTTCAGAAAATAATTTTTAAGCAGAAAAAGTAACTTGAGTCATCTAAAGTGCTGAATAAAAATTACTAGACGTAGAGTCAAGAAGATAAAATTAGAAGGTCAAATATGCAGTTGAACTTGCATTTCAAAAACAAATAGCTATAATAGCAGGATCGTTTTTTTTTTAAATTTTCAATATTTATATATCTTATGCAATTTGTTTCTAAATTTTCACAGTTAATATGTTTTATTTTCGGGAAAAAAATTAGCAAAATCAAAATTTCTAATTTCACGTAGAAATGCAGCATAGATTTTATATTTCCTTTCAGACATTAATGAAAAAAAAAATTCAGAAGGAGTAAGTACACAAAATATTGTAAGGCGCGAAAATATTTATTTATAAAAAAAACTTTTAAAAAAAGTGTTTCATTCCGTAATTTTAATGTTGATGCGAAAACTTGAAGTATTATTCAAGCATAAATTTCTTTTAAAAATTTGAAGACAACTTTTAGGCAGCATTAGAACAGTACAGTAAAATTCTCAGGAAAATTTCAGATCAATACTTCAGATATTGAGAAACTTTGTTTTCAAATTTCTTTGGATCCTTCAAATATAGTGTTCTGATCGGAACGAACTTTTGATAAGCGTTTAATTCGAAATAAATAAAATATTAAAAATTTTCTATCTCCTGTATTAATCATGCCTAAATTTGAAATCAGAATTTTGAGCCTAGATTTGCAGTCATGCTTATAAACACTCATTTACTTGAGGTAACACTTCACAGGCTTTGAGTAGAGCCGTAGTGGCCTGGTGCTAAAATTTCGGAATCGGAGGGGTTTCAGGTTCGAAGCACGATTTCATCGAATAACTGTAAGCGGGTCTGGTGCACGTTAAATCCATCGGGACCGAACGTCCACCATCTATTGTGCTATGGAAGTTTGAAGATGGGGATGCCAGTTCAGTTGTCATCCCCGTCATCTGACTGGGGTTCAAAATTACGTCCAAAATAACCCTAGTGTTGCTTTAACCCTTTGCACTCGAGGGCTCCGGAGCGGAGTCATTTAAAATTGGCCTTCGAACTCGAGGGCTCCGCTACGGAGACAATGCAAATAATAATGCGTACAGCAAACCTTCAAGTGAATATGATCTTTTCACTAAAATCGCTACGAGTTGCTGGTAATACGAATGAAAAAAAAAACTTCGAGTGCAAAGGGTTAATACAGGACGTTAATATAACTGAAATAAGCTAAGTTACGGAAAAAATCGATCAGTACATGCGCAGGTGAAATTTATTTTAGCAGGAAAAAAAAATCTCGTTGAAGATAGAAAAGTTCGAGTATTGTTTGATAATGATTCAAAAAAGGCTTGGTTTGTTCTAAAACACTTCCCGCTTAACTTTGAACAGGATGTTAACCCAACTGACCTAAACTGAATTGCTAAGAATTTTTGTCAATAAAATCTTTTTCTTACTACATTGCTTCCAGGAAATGCTGTTCTGTCTTTGGGTGACAAAATCTCTGCTTTAGCGTCAGAGGATAAAAAACAACGTTATATCTGCCACGATTCAAAGATGATCGTAATAAGAAACATGATTTATTCTCTTTTTTTCTGTGAAATAAGTCAGGGTGATATAATTCATATTCTAAATTAGAGGGAACATATTTAAAAATTACTAGTATAAATATATACTATAAAATAATTAGAAAATAGTATGATTGAAACATCCATCATTGTGCAAATGTACTTGTTAAGCTCAGCACAAAATTTTCTGTCTTTCTCTTCTAAATTCCTCTACTCGTTATCGCTTTTATTAGGAACAAAAATTCTCACATTAGTTATAAAAAAATTCAAGAAATCGCTCGTTTATTTCAACCACAACAAACAGCGGAATGACAAGTTCAAATCCGATATGATAAACATGACATATGACTTTTTGCTTGCCTTCTTTAGCTGCCTTCTTTATAAGGCAATAGTCGTGGGGTGGGGGTGGAAATTCCAGGAACAACCAATTACACCTATTTTAAGTAGAATTTTTTGTTCACTAAACGCTATGATTGAAATTTCCATCATCATTCAAAGAAGGGTTAAAATTTTGAAATCAGTTTCCGAAATTAAAGTAGAGCCAATGAAGCAAAACATTAAATTAACTAATCAGCACATGAAAAGATAGCTTGTACGATCAACTATGATTTGCATTTTGTATATTGCATAAAAACTAATGAATATTTAATTCAAAATTTCGATTTTAGGCTTCCGTTTTCCTTCTCAGATGCTAATTCAATCAGAGTCGAATCAGGAACAAAACTCACTCTTATCACTTAAGCTAAAACATTATCTGATTATCGAATAAAAAGTGAAGAATCATCAAGACTTTTTTTAAGGTGTTACATACACACTACAAGATTTTTTTTTTTAATTTTAACTTTAAAGTCCAATTTTTCACAGTAAGTCATTAATAAATATTTAAACTCATTTGAGTGAGAAAAACCCATATTACACGAATTAGTAATTAATTAATGAGCTAATTAGTGTTTTTTTTAAAAACATGATATCTTAAATTCTAATTTGTATAGACACACAATTCTAGTGGGAAATTATGCCTAATATTAGTATTCATGTTGTCTGCCTGAATCAAGTTACAAAAAATATATAGTTTTTTTAAAACAATTTTCTCTTCAAAAATTCTTCATTTATCTTCAAATCAAGAAAAAACGAAATTTTTTCTGTAATTTTAACCTTTGATTGGCTATTAAAAATTCATTTCCACAAATATAACTTTAATTGAAACACAAAACATCCCCTGTTTTATACAGATTATTTTGATATATAAATAATTGTATTTGGTCAATTTTTTGTTGAGTTATGATTGTTTGAATGCAGCAACATAGTGGTAAAATATCATTCTTCATAAAATAAGTTTGAAAAAAAAAAAAAAAAAACCCTGAAACTATAGTGAAAGTACCTCATATAACTGGAGAAATATTCCGAATATTGACAACATCTCGGTATCGTTTTAAAGCTAAAGGATTAGAGAACTTTTTGAAGTAATAAAAATGATATTAGATATTTTGAACGGTTTTCGAAGTTTCAAATGTATACGTACGTCTTAAGGAATTTTTTATGCCTAACATTCTGATAATTATTTTTATTTTACTGTATTTTCCTTCAGAAAAATGTTTGCTTCTTCAGATTAATTTCTCAAAAAATGGCGAATAGTAATGGGAAATGCCCTAATATGTATTACGAATAGTAATGAGAAATGCCCGAGTATGTGAAAGTTTGGTTACAAAAAGAGTTTAAAAAAAATCCACCACAATTTGGTTATTCGTTAGCTTAATCCGATCATCATTGCCTTTAAAAAACCAAATTCGCATTTCAACTTATGAATAATGATTGTTTATCTCATCTACAAAGATTCATCATATTATAGCAGTTTATGCATGATATATAATTTATCAATCAACTGACAGTTTCAACGTTTTCTGCCTATGTATGTATATTAACCATTAGTTTTCTGTTTTTTAATACTACCCTATTCAGGTAAGGTTTTTTTATTATGTAAATATCAGATTGTATTACAGTATTTATAAGAATCTTTCTTGCATAGATTCAAAAGTTTTGTCCTCCATTTTTCTTCGGCCATTTATCTGAATCGGTATAATACAGGATTAAATTTGATTTTATGAATAGAAAAAATAAATAAAAGGCTACATTCACTGAAATTTTAAAAAAATTGAATATTTCAATTTCAGCTAAATTCAGTAAAATATTAGTTCATTTCTAGTCAAGCATCAAACTCTAAAATTATCTCTCAGTTGCTTACATGTACATCATTTACACAAAGGGTTTAGTAATATTTTATGCTTTTATTTTAAACACTTTAGATGAGAATAAATTAGTATTTGAGAATCACTACTAACTAAATTAATTTAATGCTAGAATTGTACGGATAAATTATTTGATAGATGCTTTTAACTGAAACCTATTGCATTTGATGTTTCCTAATGTCGTTTCCCTTGCCTGATGATAAATCTTTCAATATTCAACACATTTATTATTTGCGAAATAAATATTTGTCCTTTTATTGATAAATTCTAAATTGACATGTATAACAAAAAGAAGAAAAAGTAAAAAATAATTGCTGATGACATTTGATAACATTTGTTTGCTCATCTGACAATGGAAAAAGTTGAAAACCCCATGAAAGAAATTTAGTGAAAAGTTTGAAAAAAAATTATTGAAGGAAGCATCGCCATCTTGTGAGGGAAATAAATATTAAAAGGATTATTTTTTCTGTTTTTCTGACAAAATCTTAATTTTTATTTTTAAAAAATCGGTTCTCAACCATTTTTTTCTTCCTAAATTTTATTTTTTATGTAACCTTTGAAGGTCATTTTCATTGTAACTTCGTAGAATTTTAATGCAAACTAGAAAGGCCAAGATCACTAAAAAGGCAGTGTGTGTTATTTATTAAATTCGTTTTTGATTTCTGGGTTTCATAGTAACGTTTTAAAGAATTGCAAATAGAAATTATAAATAACTTGGAAGTGATATTTTATTAACTTATCAAAAGCATATCATACATTTAAAGGCTACTTTATATTATATAAAATAAATCTAAAATAATTAAAGAATTAAATATATCAATTAATAATATTCTTATAATTTCGTAACTTAATTTTTACCTTATTGTGAAGCTGTAATACTCTTTTTTGAACACAAGATTGTAGAATTGAGAGAAAAACAAATTAATAAATTGTTTAATTTCTTCAATTTTAAAAGACCTGTTGGACGAATAAAAATGTAAGAACCAGTAAAATAGCAACGGGTACAATGGAATTATCATATTATTATATATTAAGCTCTTGGTGTTACACTAAAAATTTATAGTAACATATCCCTAGATTGTTTTTCATGATTACATGCAAGACAAAATCGTTATTGTAGCGACATCTGTTGACAAAGTTTAGTTATTTTGCATTGTTTTAAAAAATCAGCTAGCATATTTACACTTTTTAAATTCCGGATGGTAATATTGTCTTTAATTATTCCTCATAAGAGTACATTCCTCATTATTTTATAGAATTTTTAATCTATAGATAATAAATATTTCTTGATATAACAATGATTTTAAAAGCAAGTATTCGGTACTGATGTAATGCTAACTTCTTAGAAAAAACGTTTTCAATATAATATCAAGCTTATTATATTTCAAACAAGTATGAAAGTGCGACAAAGTAAAAAATACCCACAAAATAATATTTTTTCCTACTATGTTTCCCGCTAGCTTATAAAAGGGAAATGAATAGAATCACTCGAAGTCTGAAGGCATTGATTAGAAGTCAGCTTTTTGTTCATATTCAAATTTTCATTCATATTATTTGCTGAAACTTCAATTCTTTAAGAACATAATCGTATCTGTATTTATTTTATGATAGTTAAAGTCGTTTATCATAATAATATCAGGAAAAAATATAAAAAGACTCTTCATTTTCATTTTATAAATTTTTTAACATTCTATTTTTATATTTTTAGTCAATAGATAATCTACTACAGTATTTTTCGTTTGTTCGAGGCATATTTGAAATTTCAAGAACTTGTGAAGGATCATCAGCTTTTATTTTGCTATAAGATATATTTTGGCCTAATTATATTATTACTGATAACTAGCTTAATTATAAGGCTTGAAAATGTATCGAAGATGCTTCTTCGAATTTATAAAAAAATAAGGTCACTAGCAAGAATCATAAACTAACGTATTCTCAGAAGAAACAAAAGGGAATTGGATAATTCTTGGTAAATAAAAATTAATTTTCGCTTCTCAGAAAGAAAAAAAAAAAAAACTGACCCTTTTTGATAAATATTTCAGAAGCTTCTTGCATAATTTTCCCTTTTACCCTTCCACTTAATTCTGATCCTTCTTCAAGTGGTACTATTGTCCCAATCCAAAGGTATATGGAGCCTTTCATCCTTCCAGTTTTACTTTTCCCTCATCTTCAACCTAATCGCTTTGGTTCTGCTTTCTCTCTATGGTAAGTGAGGTAGTTCTTCACAAGAAGTTGTCGAATCTCTTCTTCAGTCAAAAACCCTTCTTTGGCTATCCTAGCAAACTACGAGATGGGCGCCAAATTAAATAAACGCGTTTTTCTAGGGTATAATTCCGGGACACAGACAAAAAATTTTAGGATTATATCATGATGATTCGATGATATAAATACTAAAACATCAAAAGTACGTTGATTTGTAATTTAATTTATGAAATAAGACGAGGTAAATATGCTTATCAGAGATCATTAAGGGTAAAGAAAGTGATTATAATATTTACCACTGAGCGTTATGGGTAAAAAATATCATCGAGTATTCTACGGTAAATATAATTCACTTAATTTTAGGTAATTTAAAACAACTTTATACAGTTTTTTAGCTATAAATTATTGGATTGTTTGGAATTTAAATTCAGTAACGTCTTACATTAAAGTTTCTAGCTCATTTTGTATTTGTTAAACTGTTTGGGCGGATTGCTACATTGCATAAAAATAAAACTGTTACAGTCTGAGTCAATTTTGTTAACAATACCTCAGTCACATTTTGTGTTAAAAATTAAATTAAATTTTGTAAATTATAGTATTCATATAATAAATGTATCAAAAATAAAGTCAAAACATGCTTTAAATTCTTAAAGGGAAAATTCCGAATTTTAAAAAATTCCAACTGCATCAACAGTTTTTGTTCGTTTCTAAAACTGAATGAATTTAAATTAAGTAAATAATAATTAAATATTAGAATATCTTATAAATAAGAAACAAAATACAGCGATTTTACGTTTGTCTCTTCTAAAACCATTACCAGGATATTTAACAATCGATTTAATGTATTTCTGAGCTCGTAAAACAGTTCAATCGAATTTTAAGCATCTGATTTGCCTATTTAGCCTTTTATAATACATTTACTCATAAAAAAATATTTTGCATTTGGTAAGGATACATACCAGAGAACTATAAAGGGTTAAGTTGATTATTCTACTAGGAATCAAACGAAAGACTCTCCCTGGAATTTTGTGTTAATGTTGGTGAGCAATGTAAGGTGACTAAGAACTTGGAGGTTCTAGTTAGTACCATGATACATGTCATGGCTGGTATTGGCCAAAACCGGTAATTGTCTTCTAACATTCGGGTTGTTTGTGAATGATGCCATAGATATCTGAATTTCTTTTGTCTTTTATATGGGCGGTTCAAAAAAGGATCCATTCGGTGGATAACGATAAACATAATGAGAATCTCCACCTAATTTTATTCCCAAAGAAGAAAACTTTCCCAAGGAATCTCAATATTTTGTATTATTTCTGATCTTTATAATTTCTTCGACAGGAAAAGGATCACACAGCGATAAAGATGAACTTTAAACTTGATTATACATATTGTGGGAAACAAAAGATCTTTGTCTTATCAAGATAAAAAGCAGAAGTAAAATCAAAACTGATCACAGACGCGATGAAAAGTATCAATTTCCTTAAACAATAATGTTTAGAGAAGTGATTTCCCATAGGAACTTTTAGCTTAAACAAAAAACTACGCTCAATTCAACTAAAAGCATTGGAGCAAGAAAGAGTAGAAATCTCTGGATTTAACAGATTTATGAAGAAAAAAGTTCACCTTGGAAATTCAATGCTTCAATGATTTAAAGGATTTCTTTTAGCTAAAGGTTTTAATTTCGATATTCAATTAAAGAAAACATTATTGTACTCAGTTTAATCAGGTTCAAAGCATAATAGCGAAAGAAATCATAATTTTATTGGAACCAACTGTCAAAGGTATTAGAAGATAATGAAACATCGGAAAACAATACCTGGAGGACAAACTTATTAAATATAAATTAACCGATAATTTTTAAATATATTTAATGGTATTACATGAGAATACCTTTAGATATAAATTTCTGATATCGACGAAACGTTGGCATGCCCTCCCCCCCCAAAAAAAAACTTAACAAGATCTTATGAAGCAGGAAAAGAAACCACTCCCTCATTCACATTCCAAAAATATATTCAAATACTTCCATCAACCAAGAAGAAAGAAAACCTAGTCAAGATGAAAAAATAGAACAAAAATCTGACAAGTTTTAAAAAGACATTACAGATTGAATGAGGGGGGGGGGATTTATCTCTATCATATGCTTGATGAACAGTGTGGCTTTTGGTTTTTTGATGTCGTTTCCGAGCGTGTGTCCCTGTATTAACGACTTTTCCTAAACCTTTGAAGTAACAATTTTAAGTCATTCAGAATAAAAAATTTCTGTTGTGCTTCATGTTTAACCATTTTTTCTACCTTCCTGAGAAAATTTGTGGCAGAATAAAAAACATTTTTTTTCAGAGTAAAATATCATTTGTTTATAAAATTCTACGATATTTGTAATCCAATGGATCGATAGTTTATTTAATTTTGACCTTTTCCCAGTTGGTGCTTAACAATTATTTTCTAATTAACTTTAGCATTTCCTATAGTATAAATTTTTATTTATCTAATATATAAAAACGATTTTTTGGTTATTTGTATTTCATGCGCTACCTTACTATTGATACGATGGTGACAAAACATTGCCAACTGTTATTTGCACTTGCGAGAAGGTTATAGGCATAGTACAATTATTATATCTAATATATAAAAATGGGCTTATGTTTGTTCGTATTTTATGTGTTGCTGTACTATTTATCTGATTGCGATAAAACGTTGCCAAATTATTGCTTTGATTCCAGAAAATCGATGTTTTTCAAATGGTTAATTGTGTGGTAGATGCTCACTAGTCGGACAGCCTCGAAATTTATTTGCTTTCGCTGAAAACGGAAAAAAATATTATCTACCCTTAAGTATACTTGAATAATAATAAAAAAAAGAATTAATATGAGTTATATTTCTCCTTCATATGTCAGTCAATTTCAGTAAATGTATTTATTGTCTACAAGATAATAAATATTACTTTTACCATTCCTGACTAAACAAGATAGCTGTTTCAAATTTCAAACGATATTTCAAAAATTATTTCTTCTGTGGCAGCAATGCGTCGGGTACTAGCTAGTTCGTAATATTGCTTACAACGCCAATTTTATGCTCCAGCCCTTTAGAATAAAGTTTTAAATTTTGCATTCATATTCTGAAAGAAAATTTACCAGCATTAGAATTTCTTTTATTCGTAGATTTTTAATATAATGAGTATTTATTCTTGAACATTAATTGAAAACTGATTAATTTTAAATGTCCCCTTAAACCAGCTCTGCGAATGAATTTCAAAAATGTATTTTAAAGAAAGCTTATGTTATAGATTTAAATTTATTCGAAATATGAAAGATCTTTCTTTTAAACTCATTTTAAGTGCGTTGAAATTCTAAATAGAGATTGAATTATAACATATTAATTGATATATATATATTGATAGAATACCAATCACCCCCCCCCCCCATAAGTAACTCTAGAAAAGAAATTGTATTTTGCTTTTCTGATGAAAAAGTTGTTATTCTCTCTTTCATCTTTTTTATATTTATTTTTTTTTTAAATCGGAAATTCTCTTCTAATATCTTTCTTTCAATATTGCCAAGAATAAAAGAGACAAGAAATATTGGCAGTTGTTATAATAATCACGTAAATAAAATTCAGGACTGTGAATTTATAAACATGTTAGTCGAGCTCCAAAAGAAATCATTGATGCAAAAAATTATTTGCTTATTTCACACTTTAATTTAGCTGACTCGAAGGGAATTGATATTTCTAACGCCTAAAATTGCGAGTTTGAAATGTGCTAGAATTTAAATGGGCTTGTTTTAATTTACATTACAAACATTAAACTTTCATAAAAGGATGTAAATCTTAGAAACTTATTTGATTCTCTACACCAAGCAGAAAGTGTTACGAATATCCTGAATAGCAGAATAATTCAACGAGTGAAAGTATTTTATTATTTTAATATGAATTGGTTGCATTGAATAAACAGAAATACAAAGATAGCAAGGAATTTAAGTGATATTGTAAACACATTTTTTTAGATAGCATCCTCGTTTGCTTCACAAAAAAATTCTTATTAATTCTACCATCATATTTTGTTTAAAGAAATCTTGCGAAGAAAATAAGAATTCTTAAAATGAGCTCGTTGTTTAAATCAAATTATGCTTAATTTTATCCCTATATTGAGTAGTGACGCATGCTTTTATTACGAACATGTTTGGCTTGTTAAAATCAATATTGCAGAATATTTTTATTATTATTATTCCTTAAAGTGATTTAATTACAGCATTTTGTTTTGAATAAGAAAAGTTTTTAATCTAGAAAAGTTTTCAAATATACTAATTCAAAATTAGTTTTGCTTACTTCATTATTTATTCAATCTTATTCAGATACAGTTGAAAAGTAATTTTTAAAATATTGAGCAATATAGGGTAAATACTGTCTTCTGTTTAAATTAATAGTTTCTGAAAAGAGTAAATATCTGAAAACTAATAGTCCTTTTAATGAGAAGGCATACAAATAATTAAATGTTCTTAAAATTTCGCTTTTTTTCACATTTACAGTACACTCTCGAGTAACTGGCATAGTTTACTTTTATCGGAATTCACTTAGGAAGGTAAGGCATTGAGAAGTAGTTATCTATTAAGGACTGTTACAAAAGCTAAGAATTAAGATCTGACTCTTATCTTAGAGTTCCCTTTTCATATATATGCAATCATTTATCAGTGAATAATACAGTCAGTTTGTGCCAACTTTCTAAAGGATTAGGAATTTCTTAAGGAATTTTTAAGGATTCCCTACGATTTACTTTAACACTTTTATAATGTTTCCCCCATTTAAGTTAAGCATTAAAGAATTTTTTGTTAAAATGTAAACCATTTATACCCTTTTACTTTTTCTTCAATAAATTCTTGAAACGTGCAGTGAAGTGCAGTATTAAACATATATAAATGAGGTTTACTAATACAGAATTTTCGACACGTTATCAGCAATTGTTTCTCTGATCCACTGCTTCACTGCCGCGTTCACATTCTACAAGGCTTGAGATAAATGAAGGACTTAGAACTCAATAAGAAGTGAAAAAATGCATATTATGTTTAGTATAAAAACTTTGTCTTCTGAAAGAATGAGTTCAGAAGACAAAGGCAAAGGCAAAAGAATTTCATAGAGCTCCGGCATATCCGGCTTTTTTGTTATCCGGCCTATCATTCCGCCACATTAGGCTTGATACTTTGTATTGCACTGTATTTTAAATTTGTATTGATTGCACGATGGAGAGAAGATGAAATAGAAGATCTATATGTGATTTATTGCTTGTTGTCTGGTATAAAATACAGAATTTTCGACACGTTATCAGCAATTGTTTCTCTGATCCACATATGGTTGGTCAGCATTTTCTTTATATATACATAACTTTTCTCAGCACGATATTATTGAATTAACGATTCCACTTACACTAGTTCTTTTGGTCAATTTTGCCGGTTTAAATTCGTGATTGAAGGAAAATATGTTGTCTTCTGTTGATTAAAATATCCTTATAATATCCGAGATAACTTTGTTTCATTTTATGGGAGTATATTGTCTGCCTGAAAAACTTCAACAATTGCTTCTCTCAACAATTAACATATAAGCTTCACTTGGAGGAATATAGCAGAAAAAACTGCAGCTATAAGCAATTCATTACTTTCATATACATGGGTTTATGAATCATTATAAAATGGGAAGTAAAAATGTGTAGGTAATATAAAATAACTTGTTTAAAAACATTAGTTTCACAGCTTATATAAAAAAATCAATAATAATTGCAATTAAGAATCTAATAAGCAGTGGAGCCAAATTGGGTGACATCAGAAACATATCACATACACAGTTGTGCATATCAAACATCTAATTGAGCTTTGCTCTGCGCTGTTTCGATGGCAACTCGTTTTCCCCTCTTATACAATAGATTAAGCAAAGTAATGAATTTAAGCAACATCACAACTAATCATGACTTGTAACAACTAACTGCACTTGCCTTGGGTCACGATATCATTTTCTTTTCTTTCATGAAACATGTGAAACATTAAAAAGTTAAAGAACATGCATTAAGTGAACCTGTATTTGGAACGGTTTATTTGTGTATTGAAACAACAGCAGAATAACTTCGTTGTTATTCAGAACTGTTTTACAGAGTGAATCAGAATTAATGGGCAAAACTAAAGAGTTGTAGAGTATACTATAACAACGATCTTTTTATATAGGAATATATAGACGTCAATGTAAGAAACAGAAATTGAAGTTAGGAAATTACTTTTAGGAAATAATTCAATTACGGATCAAAATGGCTTTCGCCAGTAACAATTCGAATTTGAAATGCATGGCTAGCATATTTGGAAAAATTCATTAGAAAAAATCAATGCGTGAATATTCTGTGAGGCTGATGGTTTACAAGAAATATCAGGAATTTTTGAAAGAATTCCCTTGAAGTTGCCACACTGGTATTACTGTTGGTGAAAATATTTCATTACGGAAAAAAAAAAACAGCTGACAGAAATATGTATACGTTTGCTCTCATACATATTTTCAAAAAAACTTGTTTGAAATTTGCTTAGGCTTCGGCATAATTCACTATGGAAATGTGAGGTAAATTTATTAATTATTTGAATTAACCAATAAAATGGGAAGAAATGGCAAAGCGAAAACTTTTTGGATCCGGTAATCTCATCTGAATTTATTAATTCTTTGAACTAACCGATCAAAGGTGAATAGATGGCAGAGCAAAAATTTCGGATCCGGTAATTTCATCTGAGGAAGATTCCACATTATTCGAATAAATCGAAGCACATTTTTTCCCCCGTAAAAAACAAGATGACCTTATTATCTCAACGAAAGGAACCACTAAGACAAACGTAAGAGAAACGCGGTCGACGAATGTAGGTCTTCAATGGTTACCTGTAATTTGCTGTCCCGTTTGGGAGCCAAGTCGCCAACAGGTGTGCTTATGACACATTTTCTCCTCGACCTTAGAGGGAAAAGGGTCTGGTTTCTCTTCACGGATAAGACCTTCAGGGGCTGAATAGCATTGCACCTATAATTACATAAATGTTTAAATGCACTTAAATTTATAAAGTCACGCGTAGATTTGAAAATAAATTTAAGGAAAATTACTTGCAAATACACGAAATATTTTCTTAAACAGTGTAAATAAGTAAGAAAATTCCATTCAAAATTGTCTCATGGCATATATTTTAAATTAATCATCTAGACTTTCCAAAACATAATATCTTAGAAAGTTGTTTACAAGCGCAGTTTTATCGGTCAAGAAATGCTTTGTATTTTTATTATTCACTGTTATATAACATATAACGGTACTTTATTGAATATACTTTCAGAAGAAGCATAGCATTCTATCTGAAGAATTTTTTTTAATTCAAATATAATCTATCTAAAGAAACACTTTATGCTGCAGACTTTTCCTTCATGTTGACATCTCATATACAATAAAAATATTTTTTTTTTTGAAATGTGAGGAGAACTGTTAATCAATAATTACATATTAGTCAATTTATTTATAAAAAAAAATCTTATAAACGTTTTCTTCAAATTAATGTTTCAAACATGTATAATTTGTCTTTAAAATCGAAGCTAATATAATTTATTTTACATGGTTCAAAAATTTTTTCCAACAAAGCAATATCTAAAGATGAAGATATTTTCACTTTCGATTATTCATTCATAAATAAAATAAAACAATTTCGAAATTTACTTCTTCTTAAACATTATTTAATACTTAGCAGCTTGTTGTTTTCGGATATATATGAGATTTTATCGCTATTTAAACATAGAAACATGAAAAAGTAATTGAAAAATGTTGTGAATATAATTGGCTCTATGTGAATATAATAAACTTGTATCTAAAATTTATCTTGATTTCTTATTGGTTTTCCAAAATTAATACGACCGTCACATAGTTATTTTTTAAACAAAGCAATAACACTTTATCAGATGAAGTCAGTGATTTTTTAATTTCTGAATGCATTTTTTTTTCAAAAATAACAAATACCATAAGGAATTTTGAAGAACATTCTTACGATAGTATGTAAGGAAGTTAATTCTATGTATAGACAAAAACTAAGCTAATTATTTTCCAAGTGGTGTATTAAAAAATTTGTTTTATAAACAATTAAAGACACATGAATAAATATTTTGAAAAAATTATTTCTCCCAATTCTAGCAAAAAAAGTAGAAACATCTCTTTTTTGAAATTCTTACTTTATCCGTGAACTAAATTTCTAAAAAGTGATTAAATTTCACTATTTAAGGTTTGGCAAGATCTTAATTCTTTGATGAATCATAATAAAAAACGATTTTATGCCAATATTCAGAATCTGCTCCTTTGAACTGTGAGTAATTTTTTATTTGGAAGTTTACAATTCAGCAATAAATTTGTTCCCTGACAAAGAATTTAAAAATAGACAGATTGTTTTTTTATTAAAACCTATTTTTCAGCTCAGATATGCTTATAACTGTTAATACAACTTCTTCGTTTTTCAGTAGAAGTGATGCAATAAAATTCTAATAAATTGAACTGAATCTGAAGATGCACTTAAATCTGCAATTAACAGAAATCAAATTACCTTCTAATTTTGTAAATATATTATCGCAAAAATTCAGTAAATATTATTTTTAAAAAGTTTAAGATTTAATTATATTATTTAACACTATTTAAGTTTATTGCAAAAACATTTCAAATAATTTTGGGAACGATATATGCCAATAAAACTTATATTTCTATTAAAATCCCTTCTTAACTTGAAATCCGTTAGAGAGAGATTTATTTCTAAACTTGAATTCCGTTAGAGTGCACTTAACACTATGTTCTGTCCAAATAGAAATTTTTGCCAACAAAAAACATCAAAAGAAATTGCATTTACAGTAAAACTTTTGAGATTTCTTTTTTAGGTTTATGCCGAACTTGGTGGCACAGTCTTAACTTTGAGATCAGGGAACTGAGAATTTTATCGAAGATCTGTTGATATTGCTGTACATTTGTCATAAGTCAAAAGCTGGGACGGAATCGAGTCTTGTCTAATCTAAACATAGTTTAGAATAATGATACATTAATGTATGTCTTCAAAACGGGATGCAACTTTAATTCCATCTATTATTTGTGAATACATAATAAAGTACACATGTATTATAAGTGATCCTTTCTGGTATTATTAAAATAAAGAAAAAATGGTATAAATGAATGAATCATTTGTATTTCTGAAAACCTTGTTCCCACATTTTATTTATGATATTTTTTAATTTTAAATACTTTATATCTTTCCAACTATGCCATGGTCCAAAAGAGCATACTGTCAACTGTATTTTGTGTTGCAGTTCTTCAGAGTATTATTTTGAGCACACAGCTCTTTTTCAATAGCTCATTTAATTTCTGTAATTCTGTCATGTTTGGAAAGAGGACCTTAAAATTGTGATATTCAGAAGGGTTGGAAACTAGGAAACCTTTACCAAGAAAGAAGTTTGTAATTTTGCTAAGCTTTGGTAGTGATTTTTATTCTTCGGCATTAAATGTAAAGATTATTGAAAGATGATATCCCTGGTAAAACATTTAACAAAATACAGTGAAGAATCTGTTACTAAATGATGCGTTCATTTACTGTCCTACAGCTATATTCAATAAGCAAACCTTTCAATGGTCAAACTCTAAATTACATGATTATTAAGAATTTTGCTCCAATGCTTATTTTATGTTATCACTGACAATATTTTCATTTGAAATAAATAAAAATTCAATGTATTCAATTATAAATGTTCTTTCAATAAAATTATAATTAAAAAATAATGTATTAAGCTGCAAGTGAAACATTTCAACTGTGAAAATAGTCAAAAAAATATCTCTCATCATTATTATTATTATCCTCCATCAGAAATCAATCCGACTTTACAGTTAAAGATCTTGGTGGCGATTTCTGAGCAAAAGTAAAAGATAAAAATTAAAAAAAATCTATAAACACAATTAAAAATGTATTATTGTAAGTACATAGCTCCGTACAAAAATTGCCCTGCTGGGTATTATTAACTAAGGGTATTCTGAAGATATAAATAAATTATGATAAAGAAGATTGAAGAAACTGAATAAATACAAATCAGTCCTGGAAAATCATATTCCTTTAAATTATGTTATTAAACCAATTAGAAGATTACACCTTGGGTAGATTTGTGCACTTATTCAAATATCCAGAAATTTACTTTGTTAAGTAGTACAAATTTTTAATTTCCAAGCAAATGCTGACGAATCTGATTTTAGCATTGCTTAAAATGATGATAATATTGGTTGACAAATTTCATCCATTTCGACCTGTTTAGTGATCATTATTCTTGTTAAAATGGAAGCTACTTTACTGAAAATATAATTCTTTTCCTCATTTAATAGGAGGGGGGAAATTTTGTGCAGTATTTGGTCAAAATAAAGTAATCTGATTATCTGGAGTTATTCACCTAAAAGAAATATAGCATGAATAGTTTTTGTGTTGATATAAGTGTCAGATTTACTTCATTTTTCATAGCCGATACTTTTAATACTAAATAAAAGAAATTACGATCTAACATTTATTGAAACATGGCTAACTAAAATCTCCTAATATCTGTTTATACATTATTCTGTATTCATTCCATAAATGGTTTTTTAAACTATATACTCACAAAATCATAGAAACCATTTCTGTCATAGGAAATAGAGATATAGAACATTTATTTAATGAATATTAGTAGAATTTTTGATGGCTGATAATAAAAAAAGACTTTTTGAGAGCTACAATTCAAAATAAATATCATTTCATCAGATCTAGTTTTGTACTTTATTTTCGCGTACATTTTTAAAATAAGTGGAATATAATTTTATAATGGTAAACAATATAACTTGGGTCTGCTCCCATTTAATTTCATTTGAACGACGAAAAATTTTGGATTTAATATTCAAATTAAATTAATATAATAGTCCTTGTTTTGAGTTCAAAAGTTTATATTTTGGATAAAAAATACAATATGAAACATTTTTAATTACTAATATAAATCATATGCTTGCACTCAATCCCTTGTTTCAATTTCTTCAAATTTTTTTTACGGTTCATTCAAGGAAAATACACAACTCCTTCCGAAACATATTTTGTAACTTCCTTAAATGTATTGTGATATGCTATAAAATTAAGCAATTGATTGTTCTCTTGTAGAAATTGAAATAAATCGCCAAATAACTAATCTAAGAGAGCGCTAAATCTACCAGCGTGACAACCTTGGTGTGTCTTCGTTTCCTTTCGAAGATCTCTATTTTCTACAACCTTTCACACACACATTCAAGCGGTTAGTAACATCAGCGGACGAACCGTTCACTTAAAACACATGAACCAGTTTGTCAACAGTTCGAACTTTCAACAAAACGGGAACTTATTTAGGAAATAAAGAATGGTTCTGTGATCACCATGAAGATAGTAAATAATGTTTAGAAATGGCTATGTGAATTTATCATAATATAAATCCTACTTGATATAACATCCAACGAATAGTATTGTCTTCCTTTTATTTTATTTCAAAAAATAAGATTATTCGTCAACATCATTGTGGATTAATTCTAAAATATTTAAAGAATATGTCCATCTCCGTACACTGTACCAAATTATAGAAACAGTTTTCTACTACCAGTTGAGGTAAGTGCTAATGATAACAATTTTCTGATTTAGATCAATAGATATACTTCTGTGTATTTAAACAATTTATCTGTTATTTTATAAGTGATTTGTGACTAAATTTGTGTTTATTCCCAAAAATTACAATTTCCAAGTACATTCAATAAACATAATTTATAAAGTTTACGGAATAATATCCCGTTTTTATTTTAAAATATATAATAGAAAATGCTACGAATCCCATCAAGAATTTAATTCTTTACTATGTCAATGAATTTTAAATTAAGTTTAAAGCTTGAATTGTTATTTAAATAGCCAGCGAGGCATTTTTAAAATTGTAAAATGATTTAATCTTATAATTTATGAAATTAATACAACTTAATACGATATTTTATTATAATTTTTAATCGTTGTAGTTTATATCAGTCGAATCATTCCTTATTTTAAATTGGGTTGGATTCTATCAAGTTACAAAGCATAACATTTTGGGTTAAGGAGAGACAAATCTATGAAGATTAATAGAATGAATTGGAATTTTCATGAAATTGCAATGACGTAAGGCAACAAGCATTAAATATCCAATAAGTCAAAAGATGAGTCTTTTAGAAAAAGAGAGAGCAGGAGAACAGTTAATCACATCAGATGTTTTGGGCTCGTTTACTTCCAAAGAAAGATAGTTGAAGGCAGTTAAAATCCTGATTCGAACCAAGCAAGAAATCAAAATTTACTGAGCAGTGTGTAGTAGCTATAATTTATAAGAATTTCTCTACTTCCAATGTTTAGATTAATATCGTTTGGTTGGTGCTTTTAACATTTATAAATTACTAATTATCTTATACATTCTAAAAAGTAAATTAGGAATTTATGCTGCAAGATTATTTGAAAAGAGGGGAGAAGGTGATCATGTATCAATTGACAGTACAAAATGTAAAGCAATAGCATTTTGAAGATGGAAATTTCCAGCCAACAAAAATAAATTCTAGACACACTTGAATAAACTTACTAAAGCTGTCATTTAACTTAATTGGCATGCAGTAATTTAAAATTTGTTCCTGGAAAGATTAAGAGGATGTTATGATATAATTTGAACGTTCCAAATATCATAACAGACGGTTTGAAGATGGTACAACCCATCCACAACAACAACTGCTATATATGATTGAGTAGATAAGTCTGTAAATTATCGTATTTTATGACAACCTCAATTTCAAAATAACTTTATTGTTTAAATAAGACAAAATAGTTTTCCTGTAAATTGAAAAATTAAATGTAATTTATATAATAAAAAATCAATGAAAAATATAAGATATTTCTATTAAAACTGTATTTAATTCATGTTTGAAGAATTATACATTATAAACTTATTAAGATCAACAGGATGTTAAATAAATCTTTCGTGATTTATTTATTTACAATCTTTTTTTTATTTAATTATCACATGTATTCTTTTCAAAATATATTTTCGTCCACAGCGTAGGTCACATACTTGAACTGACTTTCATGATATCGAACGTAACCTCCCGCAGCTCTGATCTCTGAAAAGAGTTAACCTTGCAGATTAAATGACTTTTTTTTGTAAGCATTCAAACGACAGAAGAAATAAATTGGAATATTATTCGAATAAGATTTCGAATTATTCCTTTTACACGATACCCTACCTTGCATATCAGATATTTAAAAGAATTAGACTGAAATTGTCAATCTTGACTTTATAAACGATATATTATATTTAGAGTTTATCTTAATCTTATCAATTTAATGAAAATTTATTATAGGTTTTATAAAATGTTGAAGGGGATATATAGCGTATATAAGCATAACTCATAGTAATATGTCATTATTAAAATCAACATCAATACAGCGATTGAAAATAGAAATATCGATGTTCAATAAAGTATGTTTTTGTTATTGGGTATTTTAAATTTATCTTAAAATGCATGAAACAGATTAAAAAGGCATAATCTAATTTCTTGTCTTCTATCCATCAAGATATGCATAATTTTCATATATTTTAAAAATATATTAACTTGCATTGGCATGAATAATCCGTTGTGTTTTTTTTTATGCTTTCAATCAGCATTTGAATGAAGAAAACATTTTTCATGTTTTATCGCTTTTATAATCTAATAATGATTTGATAACAATATAATAACAAAAACTAAGGACGGAAAAAATGAATGTTCCTAAAAAAAATGAATGAAACAAATTATCATGGTCCTATTGAGAAATTCAATGCATAAGTCACGGCATTCTCTAAGAATGTTTCAGCAGCAGTGACCGTACCAATGACAAAGACGGATGTTCCGTGAAACAATTTGAAGGATTCATTTTATTTCCTCGCATTGTGTATTTAGATAAAAGAAAATGCTATTACAAAACTAAGTATCCTTACATCAGTAATCAAGTCACACAAGAAGGAATATCTTTAATTTTGTTTTACATTTTATGAAAAAATGACTTATGTTTTACCGTTGAACTTCATTTTATCATTATAAAATGATCATATTGATAATATGGCCATTTCATTCATCCTTTCAATCATATTCATTTTATCGTCATATAAAACTGATTTCTGTTTTTAAAAATTACATTTTATCATTTAATCTCTTTTAATAGAGATAAAGATTGATTGATTCTTCTGAGATAAAATATTGCTTTCAAAATAGTTAATTTATTCGACGTATTATTTTTCCGATTCTAAAGTTAGTCCTCATACATGGATTGATGTATGCATCAACTGATTTTACTTCATGTCTGATTGATTCAACTTCTTGTATGAATTGATTGATCAAATTTGAGTAGCTATTTAAAAGAATCAAACAAGTGTTCAAGGCAATTGTTCCAGCCTTTGGAGGTAACTAGGCACGAAATGTTTTACATTCGATTTACTTTGTTTTGTGAGAAATCGACAAATGAGAAGGGCTAAATTTAAGAAAAGTATATATTACTTTTCAACCGCTATTACTTTTTGTATGTATCCTAAAACTCTAGGGACTGAGCATTATTCACATTCATTATAATATACAGCTAATTTTAATTCTGAGTTAATAATTGGACTGAAACTATCCACAATGTGGAATATTTAACCCTGTGATAAAATATAAACGTTTTTACCACGTTTTATGTTTTGAAATATTCCAGAATAAACGTTTGTATTCATACTAAACTGAACAAAATATTTCTGACTACTGTTTTAAAATAATAGTGAAATTTTATTTCATTGATATATTTCACACGTTTAAAAGTTTAACAGTTACAAAAGATTCAACGCCAAATTGTTATTAGTTATTATGAAGGTAGTTTTTTTAGTAATACTGTAGAATGAGACAAGGTTATACAGAAAGGGACATTTTTTTATACCCAAGTTTACAGTAAAGATAAATAATGCTAAAAGTAATTCTAGTTATAGTCAACTAGTGTCGTAATTATGAGTTTCTGGCTTACTCAATTACCCATGAAGGTGTATATAGATACAAAAATCATGAGACACCATCTAACTCCATTCTACGTATGAACTTTGAGATGAAAATACATGTGACTTGCCAGTGTATTAACAAGAAGTAAATTTCGACAGTATTAGTTAATATTTCATATTTATGTATATAAACAATCTCCCTGGATACTTCCAAAATTATTTTTTCAATGACAATTTGGACTATTAAATCTAAATTTCAGATAAGACGAAAATATTGTTTAGTATGAAACAAGGAAACACTGCTATCAAATTGTTTTAGCACAGCAGATTCTAGCCTCGTTCTTGAAAGAATTATGACAGACAATGACAATTTTTGTATGACAGACAATGAAACTTTTAATTTCAACATATTTGTCTTATTTGCCTTCTTTTTAAATGCCTGAAATGCTCATTAAATTTGTTTCATAATTTATTTAATTGGCTTCGCTTTTCAATTGGACATGTATTAAAAACGAAAATTTTCGTTCCGTTGCCATCATATCTGATTAATGCATTCATTTCTTTGATCGATCTTTTATGAAAAACCAAATAAAAGATCAAGTAAATAAATCAAACTACCAAATTGTTTTAATTTATTTTAGAGAGAGTGATGCCTTTAAGACAATCAATATGTATAATCGCCCACTGCAATTTGTAACGTGGGGCGGAATTAAAAATATTCCTCATCCATTTGGTCTGGGTCACTATTGAAAGCATCAAATCAAAATTCTGCTTTGGAGTCAGGTGAATGCACCAGTTTTTTTTAATACGCAAATTGGTGATTTATCTATGTGCGAATAAAGCTGTAAATGAATAAAAATTAGTTACAGGATCGTAACTTTTCTATATATCAGCATTTTTTATGCAGGACTTTGACAAAGGTCAATGAGCTACAGTTCGTAATTTTTATTGTATTATATTATATTGATTCATTATATTGTCATTTCAAGGTCAGTTTGACGTTGTTGCTAATGTTTATTTTGCATTTAGCAATACATCTTTCCCAGTGAGGGAATCATTATTTGTTTCAATTCGAATTTAGCGATTAGTTTTGATTTGAAGGTTCATGAACATTTTCTATAGAGGTGATCCCATTGTAAGGAAATAAAGATTAGCAAAAGAAAGGATTTCTCGATGGAGCTCGAGACAAATCCAAATGATATTTAATTATATCTGATATATTATTAAACCTTAACTAGGGAGGTGATATTTTAGAACATAACTGGGGAGTGCGACCTTACGAGATCTCATTTCATTTACCCGCAAATTAAATTTTCTAATGAATGTATTAATATGAATGCCGATGTATTTAGCAGATATTTTTCTTGTATATAGATATATTTTAGAAACTTTTCAAAATACATTATTGAAAAAAGCAAATGCGTTGGAACATACATTTTCTTCTAAAATTAAACATTACAATAAATAATAATCTAGAAAAAAAACATTACTATATATTTTGAGGAGGGGGGTGACCGAAAAACAATAGGGCTGATCGAAAGTCCATCATTAGTGGTCTCACAGACCACACGTCCCCAGTTAAGGGTTAACACGATAACAATACATCTAGACGGATACTTCTTCTAGTTAATCAAGAACAAAATAATTCATTTGAAATTTAACATTTTATCATATCGCAGAAAGAGAACTTTTGATTTATATAATATTTCACATAGTTCGTGGATCCATTGCATCCTAGATTTCGATAGCATTCTTGCTGTAGTTAATATTCACATAAAGAATTTGGTATTTTTTTGATTTGTTACTGCTGCAGTTAAATTCCATGCTTGTATTAAGTCATGGAGCCTCCCATGAATGCTATCTAGAATTTGGTTCTCGCAAATTTCAAGTTCTCCAAAGTTTTTATTTTTCTTGGTTCCATAGTTACTGATGACAATAGCATAGCTATGGAAATTAAAGGTCGTCTAATGAATTCAAATAATGCCGTTTACGGACTAAAATGATTTTTTAAATACTACTATCAATACTACTATACTCACTACTATCAAGAAATACAAAATTTTTAAATATTTTAGACTAACACTAACCTATGGCTCAGGGACCTAAACCCTAACCAAAGCTGTTAAAAATAAAATAGCCATTTTTGGAAAAAAAATTATGCGAGCCTGTTTTGATGGGATAGAAATCAACAATGTTTCGGGAAGAATATATAACTTTGAGCTATATAAAATCTATATAAAGCCAGATATTATAAAGTTCAGAAAAAATTACCGGATGAACTGGGCAGTTCATATATTTAGAATGGATGATGATTACATGTGTAAAAACGGTTTTACATAAACCTCTAACAAGATAAAACAGGTGTAGATTGAAAATGAGATGAAAGGAGTCAGTGGAGAAAACCATCCTGACTATCCGGCAAAGAAATTAGTGCACAGATGTCAAAAATAGAGTGTAGTGAAACATAATTCAGAGGAAGGCATTGGTCCACCCTGAGCTGTCTAGCCAACTACGATGCAGTTAGCATTCATATAAAAAGCTTACTATTTATTATATTTGTTTTTGTTCAATTAGAATTCATATAAAAGATTTGCTATTTCTCAGATTTGTTACAAGCAGTACACATTTATGCGAAGCCGAAATATGAATAGGAATTAAAGATCAAAATTACAATTAAAAACATTACATTTCAAAAGGAATATTATGCTAAAAATAAATACTTAAATCATGAAAAAAATAACTATGGTACGTCTAAACTCTAAATAAAAATATTTATTCTGAATTTTCATGATTACATTACACATAAATGTCGAATTTTCGCACTGAATAAAATATTTTCTGTTTCAAATCCGTCTTAAAATTTAGCATGGGCGAGATTCCTGAAAAAGCGTTTAATTTTTCTTGTTTATTTTAATTCTAATATGTTCTGCTACATTATATTCCAAAAATATATTGAGTTACTTTAACTGAGAGAAATATATTAATGCAGCTAGAATACAATATTTAAACAAAAATATAACAACAAGGATCAAACATGTTATGTCAATAAAAATATTTTATTAACATTTTCGACATTTAAAAACAGATATTTTCTACCATTTTTATTCACTTCAATTACTGAAATGTTTTACAAGTTTTGATTAAAAATAAAGTTACTTCGGTTATATACGATTTCAAAATGATTGTTATCTCAAACAACGAAGAAACGGGTTGACATTTTATTTCATGTATATAAAATTTGAAATATTATTGGATGCTATTTATTAATTTAAAATTATGCTTTAAGATTTTATTTAATGATATGCCGAATTCTGCACGAATTTAGCATATCAGAATAATATTATTGGTAATAATTATCAATCAATTATACCATTTTGGATTAGGTCCATGACACCGCTAACATGAATATATTAAAAATTATGCATATACCCAGAATGCCGAGAAAATATTTGTATTTGAAAAGAAATAAAATGTGATAAAATGCATTTAAATAAAAATTAAAACATGCATTGGAGAATAATTTTACGAAAAGAATATTTTTATATTGGTTGGCGATTTAATATCCAATATTATATTAGATTTTCTCATAAATATATTTCTTTCAATAACAAATGTCCAAAGGTGCTAAAGTTATTTATTTTTCAAATATTGGCCATTTTAATAACTTTTCTAGGGCATTTCCCATGAAGAAAATATCATTTATAACAAAAACAATGCAAACTTTTTTTTAGTACTAGTCATTAAAATTTTACAACCTTCTTAAATCATTACTGAGCTTTTCTGGCATGAAAAATATTACAAATGCAGTTAAAAAAACCCATGTCAATAAAAATATTTTATGATTATTCTGAAGCATTACATGCATTTTTTCGCTTATAAAGTTTTTTCATAAAAGAACTTTAAAATGAACTGATGAAACATAAATTGATATCTAGAAGTTTTTATGGAATATCAGTTTTACCCATCATTACATTTGTACACAGCGTTCCATAGATGTTTTGTAAACGGAATAGATGATGAGAGAATTTTTTCCATTAAACGCGATAATTTTGTTATGTTTATATTACAGTTATAAATACATTATCGTAATATTTGATTTAAAAAATAAATGTTTATTTAAAATTAGATAATTTTTTTAATTCAAAACCTTTAATTTATTTACTTATATCAGTATTTGGTATCCCATTTTTTAAATCGAATGAATATTATTTTTTTACTATCAAAAATTTTATCTTTAATTATGTTTTGGTCGTATCTAAAACGATTTGCTTTTTAACTCGAAACCAGAAAGAGCGGTAATTGTCCAAAGCCGGAACTTTTCTAACTAAGTTTGGAATTACTTTTTCAATTGAGGAAAATTATTTCTTTCAGTTTTTCTTAAATAAAAGGATTTAGTAAATGAAAAACTTTCGACAGCCATACGTTTGCATTACTTGCTGTTAGTACATGAGAACAAAAAGGAAAAATCTTCCTTTTTTTTTTGTTCACTCAAGCTACTTCATCTCTTTCGTAACCCGTTTTCCTTTAAGAATTTTTATTTCCTACATTTCAACAGCATTTCATTAAAAATTGAATTTCACTATACACAAAAATAAACTAATGGAATTGGACTCGGCGCATTTCTGGTAATAATACATAGCCATATGAACCGATATGGCATTTCTTGCAAGTAGGAGCTCTTGATACAGATTTTTCTAACAGACTAGGAAATTACAAGTTCAACGTTCTTTTTTGTTCATTCACTTTAAGCGCAAAGATTAAATAAACGCTGAAAAGTTTGTAGTCCAAATGGAACAATAATGCTTGCGTATACTGGACCGTTTTTCAACAGCTTCAAACGGGATTTTTTTTCATTCTTAAAAATCAGTGGTTACAAAACTGTGCACATTCTCAATAAGAAATCCTTAAAACTGGCTACGCTACTTACACTTGCTCGAAATGAAGAAAAGAAATCCCACTGAAGAATATGTTACGCTCAAGTGAATCAAATCACACGCGAAGAGTCACAATAGAGGTCAGTTTATGCAAAACACCCACAGATGAAAGATTAAAATTGTTTGTGGGTTCTTTTAGTGGGAATTGTGAAATTTACGTAAGCATTCGTGTTTATTGTAGATTGAAGTTGTAAAATTTCTTATTCCCAGAACAGGGCTTAATCACTTTTAATTTATGATGAAAATTTATTTTGCTTTGACTTTACTTGATTTGATGAGATTTTATGGTTGGACGAAACAAATCCGGCTAAGCTAAGCAAACTCAATTTTTGATAAATTTTCCTAATCTTTGTAGATTGAAATTGTATAGCTTTTTACTACTCCTAGTATAGGGCCGAATCATTTTTAATTTATGATGAAAATTTAATTTTTGTTGATTTTACTTTATTTGGTGTGGTTTTGTGGTTGGAAGAACCCTACTTTAAGCAAATATAATTTTTGATAAAACACTATTAATTTAAGATCACTAAAATTTACAAGAAAGTCTGATTTTTGTAGTATATCAAATTTAGATGCTTAAAAAACTTCCGAAATCAATAAATGCTATCATTTACCTTTTTCCATGTGAAAGAAGTAAATTCAATGTCTAAAGGATTAGTTTTCATATTTTAAACTCTTTTTATACATATAAAAATATAGTTTGTGAAATATTTTTAGTACAATTTTTCAATCATTTTTTCCCTTTTTTTTATTATAAATGACTTTCTGTTGAAATTATATAATGTTATATAATAAAAATAATAAACAGAAAGGAATATTATTATGATGTTTTAAATCCTAAAGCATTTTTTTCACTCCTAATCAATTTACTTGTCTGCAGGCAAAGCTATGTTAGAGGTACTGTACTGTCATTATGACTGTCTCATTTCCAATATTGCCTGCAGAAAAAAAGATATTTTATTTTTTACATTCAAACTATATTCAGATTACATCTTATTCTATTTGGGTTTATTCTTTAATGATACTGAAGACGGGAATGTCTTTGTTCTGCATCGGGTTACTCAAAGTAATTTTTATACTTTTAGCTGTTTTCCAGAGGAATTTTAATCGTTTATTGAAAGTTTTGCTGGGTATTTGTTATTGAAACAGAATTGGTTCTGATCCTTCAAATGCATACATGAAAAATAAAATTTGCACCAATTTTTTATATTCAGAATATGAGACAAATTTTCAAATTTTCATTGTGTTCGAAGACCTACATATTTATCCTAAAGTTATAAAAAAGAATTCGAACTGATATCTCAGACCTAGAACATGAACAAATCTTAATTTTATATTGAATTTATTTTGGAGAAAACTATACATACCTTTATGCAACTGCCAGAAAGCATATGAGCTTAAAGTATTTTAAAATCTTGTCCGAAAATCTAAAGTTCTTATATCAATGACAAACCCCTCATTTGACAAATGGAAAGGAATAAATTATTTCTTGGGGTGAAAATTAACTCCCACTCAGTTTTTGATATCAAGTATCTAAAAAAACAATATAAAATGTCTTATTAAATTATGGCTTCAAAATGAAAACCATAAATGATTTATTACTTTATAGGATAGGATAAATATCCTTTTTTTTAACATAGAAAACTCGAATGTACTGCGAGAAGAAAATGTGAAGTAAACAGCATCCCGAGAATTCTGAAAGTTACATTTTCCATTGAAATACATATAACTTAACTAAGAAAACTCGAATGCACTGCATAAAGGAAATGAGAAGTAAACAGTATCCGAAAATTCTCCTTTTCCATTGAAATGCTTCGACTACATTTTATAAAAAGTGAATACATAGCACTGTATAAATTTGGCAACAGATGCACGGAACCGAAACTGAAATAAATCCCCATAAAAACTAACTCGAGTGCCTAATGTAGTTAACTTCTTTTACTTAAAGGATTCGCTTGAATGCTCCAAGAGATAATCTCTACAGAACGGCAATGGAAGAGAAGATAATCGTTATTTATATAATCTTACTTTTTTCGGAATCTACCCTCTGAAATCTGAACGTAGTCTACGTCTCTAAAAGTAACTCGAGCATTGACCTTTGGTCTCTAATTTATTGTTAGGTTTTTCCGCTCTATCAAGAAATCGATGATTAAATTTTTTTCACCGTTTTCCATTTTTTACATCAATATTAATGAATGTTTACCTCAAACTTTTCATAGTTCATCAAGTAATAGGAGTTCAACAGGAAATTAATACAAGAACTTACACTATTTGACATACAAATGAGAAAAAAGAATTTATAATGTGTATTGTATATATGCAGAACAGGGAAAAAATGTATAGAAAAAATATGCGGATCTACTTAGATATTTCCCTTTCACAGATACTTTTGTACCGTATATTACTGAATTCGTTTAAAGAGTGCTATGCAATTTTTAAAATCTTTTTCATGCTACGACAAATTTAAATGGCTTTTACATTAGTATGTATATAATTTGGGCTTTGAAATTTCAGCTTAAGTTGAACATTGGCGTGAGTATTAATCAGATAAAGAATGTAAAATAAAGAGACATGCATTGCAGGCTTGATGATTTATACAGAAGGTATCAATATTGGATTCTTCTTCGTGGATGAAGTAGGCTTTTATTTCATGAGCGAAAAGCAATCCAGGGACATTTAGGATGGACAGCCTCCTAAATGCTCATTGCAGCTCATGGTTCAAGTGATTTCTTCAGGATTTCAACTGAAGGAATTTTTCATCCAACTCTGCAACGCCAGAACATTTGCATTGTATCGCCACCCTATAAACAAGGGGCATGTGAGAGGCAACCCTTAAAGACGCCGCTTCAAATCCTTGATTGGCCTTTTAAGGTATTCGACTTCGTTAAAAACACTGGTATCCGACCGCATTGGTGATTTAAAAAAAAATAAGTTATTTCTTGTAATTCAGACTTTTATCTTTCCAAAACAGTTTGTATTTTCTAAGAAAAGGAAGGTCTAACCTATTATTCAGAGGAATTTTAAGCGAAATTTATTTTTCAGCTAAAATTTGTCTTTCACTTCAATTTTAATTTTCATAAAAAATATCCACCATTAACATGATATCCCTAAAACTAATAGAGGTATTTACATAAAAATTGCAGCGTGTGTTTCAAATAATATGGGCAGTGAAATGAACCCAAAGTTTTATTGCTGGTGAAATACTTTTTCATTTATATCTGTTTTTAAAAAAATTAAGTTGCGAATTTATGGAAAAAATGCATTTATACATATATTTTTACCTGTAAATTCTTTGTAGCTCAAAATGTGTCTTAGATTTTGGTTCATTTCATTCATCATTCCATTCTATAACTTGTGTGCGAAGAAAAATAGGATTGTTGCATTATAATTTTGTGTAGAATGTTAACCGTTCTGTCAAATTTCGCTAAAATTTACCACACATTTTCCTATTTCTCCAAATATATTATATTTTCAAATAATGTTTTCGCATTTATAGTGTTTATAATTGATAATACATCTAAAAACCAAAAATAGTTTTTAAAAAATCAAATTTTTCAAAATTTTTCCTTCGAACGTAGTCGGTTACCTTAAACTAAATTTCATCAGCAACAGCCGACTCGTAGAGACCGACTCGACCCATCAGACTTTTATTTCTTGAGAGTGCATATAGATAGTAAAGCCCCCTCACTCGCTCAATCCGATCCAAATTTCTCATTTTATTTGACTAATTCGTGGGCCTTCATTTTTTGTTCAGGCATATTTTATAACTCTTATGAGATAAATTCCTTATTTTAATATATTTGGCGCTGGTTCTGTAATATGGCGTAAGAATTTCTCTCTCCAACCATCCCGCACAAAAACAAAGAAAAAAGAAAGAAATTATCTCGAAGAATTATAGAAATTATAAGAAAATATCTCGAAAAATGAAAGAATATTCTATTTATCTATTATTAAGTGGTTGTAGGTATTTTAATCAGCGGCATCCATTACATAAGAAATATCTATATAAACGACAATGATTTTGAGTTTTACCAATTTACTATTACTTTATTGTTATCATTTTGAAAGTTTCCATTTAGCACTATTGAGTTATTCAGTGTATTAAGACTCTTCAATAATGGAACGCTCCACAGTGCATTTTCGACATTCACTGCTTTTTTTTTTTTTTTTTTTTGATTTGAAGAAATCTGCTGCGGAAGCTCATCAGACACTTATAGAAACTTATGGTGATGCTGCTTCGTCACATCCCAATTGTCGATTTTGATTTCAACGATTAAAAAGTGGTGATTTTGGTGTCAATAACATAGAACCAAAGGCCTGGAGGACCGAAAAAATTCGAAGACAATCAATTGCAAGATTTAATGGACGGAAATAGGAAAAAATTGCAGAAAACTGTGGATAACCTTTTGAATGATTTTTATTGTTCCAATTTTTCTTAATAAAGGCTTTTTTTTAAAGTTAAAAAGTGATCAAAATACATGCAAGCACCTAATAAATGTATGTGAAAGAAGGTCCGGAAGAAATTATAAATAAGCATCCATATAAATGAATTCACAGCAGGGAAGGGATTTGGGTTCGAAACTCCTTATATGGCAAAGACATACAAGAAATTAAGAATCCGATTTTAGTTCGGCAAATCAGGAGGTTTAAATCTTTTTAAAAAGACAGATTCAAAACATTTGAATTGGTAAGAAGCAAATTAATAAGTAATCAAATATTAGTAAACAATTCCCCGGAAAACAGCGAATGTTAATTTTTAATTGTTGATTGACATATCTTTTTGAACTATAAATATAAAACTGTAATTTTAATCCTGCGAATTAAAATACATTTTCTTGATACATTAAAAGCATATTAATATTCAATAACTTCTTATCTTCGGACACATCAAAAAAGGAAATAAATTAGCATTACTCTTAGTGAAAGGTAAAGGAAAGTTTTAACAAGAATAGAAACCGTGCCACTGTTTTATTAGAAGAGGTGTTACAAAACAAATCTTTGAATGCGAAGTGTCGTAAACGGCTTTTTTTTTTACCACACCTTTTCTAAATTAGTATATTTTTCTTTAGGATACTTTAAAAGGAAGTAGAACTTAAAAACATTTATATATTTTTTCGTAATCAGAAGCCCTTTTGAAGCGGTTTCGTTTTCGTAAACAATTTCTCTCACGTAATTCCTTTTCAAGAAGAACTGGTAAAGAAAATCAGTTTTTGAAAATAAAAAGAAATTTGTTAATTAATCAAAAAAGTTAATTTTGTAAATACTAAGTTTGCGCTATTAAATTAATTACTTTAGACAAGTATTAATTCTTAAATATAACTAACAAACAATTATTTTTCAAGTCGGTTTATGCTCCAGTAGTACTGGAGTTTTGATTATTTCAAAGCATTTAATTTGATTAAGAATTATTTTTCAAAAAGGATAATAGTAATCATTTTATCTCTAATATTTATCACTATTATTATTATTGTTTTATCTTTGTGCTTTAGTTTTCATAAACTTTTTTCATGGTAAAATTGTAGACGCTAGGGATTAGAAACTAATATATTACATTTAAATAAATCATCAATCACAATAAAAGCGCAAGTTCAAAACAAACTCTTGATAATAATACTATCTACATTGTATGGGATTTTATAGTTAATTTTCTTCGCTTTTTATATTAAAATTTATTTTCTTTATTATTATTATGCCATAATAAAGAAAAGATGGGTAGTGATTTTTGCATTTTCCCATTCACTAAAGAATCCGTCTACTAGCAAATAAGACCGTTTTGTGTCATGATATAATGCCACCATGTAAATGTAAACCTATTTTGGTGACTGTTACGTTTAGCCAAGAATATCCAATCTCATATGTTGCAGACGCGGCCTGAACGTAAATAGTATAGTGCCAACCACCCGTGACTAACATAGCACTTAACGTGTTAATATAGTAACTTTAGTCAGAGAATTAGTCATGCGTGAAATTAAACCGTTTTCCTATCATACATTATCCATTTAATATGATAAAAAGAGCAACCACAGTATGAATTTCTTACTAAGATTCATTGAAATATAGCTTGGAAGAGGTCCTGAATATTAAGCGAATCTTTATTTGCAAAAAGCAAAAATAACTAGAAAAAATAAAATGTATCAATTATTGCATTCTATTCAAATTGCTATTCTGAAAATAAGTAGTTATTATATATGTCAACTGTATACACTTTAATTAGTTATAAAATTTGTCATTATATGGCGCTTAATAGCAAATTGAGTGATACCAAATGAGCAAATAGCAATTGAATAATAAAACGCTGAAAGTAAAAGAAGATGAAAGTATAGGGAATATAAAAATCAAATATGAAACTTTTGCAATCATATACATCGTGTTTGTCTGTAAATATGTAAGTGATTAGAAATAGAAGTGGAACATTAAAGTCAGTTTTCAACGAAATTAATCAAATTGTGTAGCACTTAAGAATATGTCACAAAAAAATGAGAAAAACTACTGCTGAATAATTTAACGATATTTTTCCACTCTATAATAAGAATTTGGAAACATAAAAAAAACATCGTTTCTTGTAGTAAAACAAATTCGATAAACTTTTTCTTTCTGTTCCATGAAATGAAAAGTCAGAGGCAATTTCAAAAAGCAGCACACTTAACAGCAGTTGAATCATGATTCAAATATATTTTGTTTGAGAAATTAAATCGAAAGCTGAAAAAAAAAATCCTCAATGGTCACCAATTTCTTGCCCATCAATGAGAGCTATTCAGTTCTTGTCAAGGTGTTTTCTAGACTCGGAATTCCGGAATTTTGTTTTCAATACATTCATCAGAAAGAAAGTTCCATCTACCAGGAAGTCTCAAGCAAGACTTCCTGATGCGACCACTTTATTGCCATATTTTTCATCAGAAGTGTAAATAGGTCATTAAAAAGCGACCTGCTTTCCGATGGGTTTAAAAATATCTAACTAAACAAGGGAGGAGGATGTTATACCAAATGAAGACTTATATTGGGTCACACTCGCATTTCTTTGATTAATCAATTCTTTCTTTTTTTTGATGTTTCAATAAACAAGTTCCGCCGACTTGAATTCACGATAGATTTTGACTACAAACGTTATATTTTTTCCGTGTCTCAGTATGAAGGTGATTGTTGTTTTATCGTCCTTTATTCTATTATATATGTCGATTATTGAATTTTATAATCGAATGAATTCACGTGATGTCAGAAAACACATAACTTAATTGCACGTGTTACTGCAGCATCTTAAGTTGAGCTATGATGTTGAGCATTTTTTCCCCTTATAATATTCACAGTGGATTTCAAAGTTAAATATTTGGGGTTTATTTGATAAATCTTTTGAGTTGATTTAATTATGTTGGAATTGTTTTAATTCGAGCTTCTTTGCCATTTCAGTCAATCTTTATTTTTGATTGCATTTTTAAAAAATCAAATTATATTTGAATCGAAGAATAACTTTTATAGAAATCTTTCAAAATAAATTCAGTGGATTAAATTAATCATTCACTAAAATAACCGTTATTTAAAGAAGGTAAAAACTTGTGAAAGGTTTCTAACATCTCATTTCATTAATTTATATTATCAATTAGTTGACAATTTTTTAAAAATTTTTAGCAAAGTACTATAGTGGAATTTCTTAATAGTTAAAAATAAAACAATTGGCTTTTTTATCATGCGGGATATTGATCGACCATTTTTGCCCAATTAAACTGAATTTTTCCGTATTGTATTTCGAAAATAGAAAGATCAAACGCAATACATTCCTGTTCGAGAAAATTGGTGAAATTTTTTAGTTAAATTCTTTTGAAATGTTGTTTATATTTTGAAGAAGAATAAAACAGATTGATTGTATTATTACGCTTTAGTTTGATCATATCACAATTCATGATAACAGTAATATTAAAAGGTAAATACTTATATACAGCTGCATCTTCATAAAATAATAAACATTTATAAATAGCTACATATTTATAAAAATATCCAACAGGTGCGTATGAAATATTGGTACTTCATAACAACAAAAAATTCTGTATTTTTAAAAATATTAGAAATAGGGATTTTTAAAATACTTCTTGTTTATTATTTTTTTCATGCATTAGTATATCAGATATTTTATATTTACTTTATCTAAAGGCTGTGATATATGTTCGTCAGTTTAATAATTGTCTTAAATTCTATTTTAGTTATATATATATATCACAATAACAATTTTAAGATTTTAAAAAATAAGGCAGTCAGATTATTTTGATACGAATAATCAAGGCACTCACACTTTTGTAATGAAACACCAGAAATCGTAATTTCATGTTTCGTAATAATGTGCACATTTACAGTGCTTTTAATTTTTCATGTAAGTCACTTCTCTGATCATAATGCATTTCTACAATAAACACCATAATGTAGACCAGGGGATGGACATTAAGTCTCTCGCTCTCGACCGGTGGACCGCTAAGACATTTTGAGGGGATAGTTTTTACTAAGACCTAAGACGCGCATACTAACAGAAACATTTATGGAACATTTTCTTCAAGAGAAACTGAATGCAAAGTTTATCTCCTTCAAAAGGACAAAATTTTAAAAGTATGTTGTTCAGAGAATAACTTTTGGAATCTAATGGATGTATCCTAAATTTAATATTATTTAACACAGTTCCTTGATTTTTCTTATCTGTGGGATTCTGCATTTTCAACGATGGATATAATTAAGACAACATATCTTTACCATCTCACAAACGACAACTTAGAATTCAGTGTAAGATTAGCAGTTAATAATTCTAGACCGAGATACTAGCGGAGAGTACGTAGCCGTAGTCCTCTACAAAATATAACTACAAGAACTTAGACGAAAATGATTTATTTCTAATGAGGGAGTTATTATTATGTTTGTAGTTATGTAGATAAGTGCATATTCTGTATTTATTATTAAGTTGTAATAAATATTTTAGACCAACGTCACTGGGTGGACCACAACACCTTGAAAAAAATAAGTAGCCCGTATCCTAGAAAAGTCTGCCCTCTCTTGATGCAGATTATTTTAAGTAAATTTACAAAATTCTGTAAAATACAAAAATTTTAGTCAAGTTTATTGATTTTAAGAAGTTTATTGATTCACGATATTCAGAAGTTTATTGATTCACAAAAAATTTCCTTTCTGTAGAAGATGAATTAAAATTTTCTTATTCATTGTTAAGATCCGTCTCTATTTTGGCGATTTTGAAAAAATAAAGAAAACAACTTATTTGCGCGGGGAAAACTTTTTGATTTAGAAGATCTAGGTTAGTAGGAATGGCGTATTTTTTTCCTACCTTAGATCAGGAAGAGCACTGAGATTACCCAAGATTTGCGACATAGTCTATTCGACCGACATCCGGTTCTTGGTCACCTGTTCTTACCCACGGTATTCAGTGACAACCCCCATACTGATGAGGCAAGATTCCAGAAAAGGTCCATGATGAGAAACAATGTTCTTTGTTCTAGAATATCACCTTCTTTAGCCGCATTCGAATTCCTTTGAACCCGGGAATTCATTGATAACAAAGGCCCGAGATCTCTTTGTTGGCTTGACTCCACTTAATTGTTTAGAATGGCTTCGATACAGAAAGTGCCAATCGAAATGGGATATCTCGTGTCATTCGAATGGGGTGCTTACTCTAACAAAAGACATCATTCATTTTATTTCTCACTAAAAGCGGAAGTTGTAAACTTCCGTTCTTTTCCTTAACGCGGGGTTTCAATAGCATACAATCAAAAATTTAAGATATGCGATTTTTTTTACTATTGCTTTTATGCTCCGAAAAGATCCTTTTATGTGGAATTAATGGTTGTGACTGGAGTGCGATATCATTGTCTTGGAAAAGAAATGGAAGGGCATTGTACTAAGATAGAGAGCACTTTCTTTTAAACTCATAAAAAACTATCTGTTGATTAAATATTAAAGGTAACATTTGAATAATACATTTTCTGGAAAAGAAAAAGGTTAGCATTTAAAAAGTGATATTTTTATTCTTATTTCTTTCTTTCTTTGTTTGTTTGTTCAGAGGGAACTTTAACTAACTTCGTTACCGAAATGTTAAATGACCTGAATGATGTATTAAACAATAGAAATTTTCTCTTTCTTGCTAAGCAATTTTGGATAAGTTACAGTTTTCGTGTCCTTAAGTTTTTGAGACGAGGATACCAGCTCAATCATCGCTCTCGTTCTCGGACCATGCTTCCTTTCTTAAATAACTTAATGTTGTTTTCACATGAATTCCATATTTGACAATTCAATATCTTTAACTGATTCGGGAAACTTTCACTTTTGAGAAAAATGTAAGTAAGACTAAAAGAAAGTAAACACTATTTTTTCATAACGTGAAACCCTTATTACAATAGCATTATTGCACTGTTATATAAAGTAACATTGCACAATTAAATAATGGCTATTACAGAGCGAAACTCTTTGTAAATATTAAACTTTAATACCAGAAAGAGAGAATTTACTTACACATCCATTTTTATATATAAAAAAGTAAACACCCACAAGTTTTTCCTCCAAATTTGTTTTAATAATTTTACAAATGCCATCTCTTTTTCCCGATTGCATCTTAAAGTAAATCCATTTCTAAATGTGAATTTTTAATTGCATTAATTCCCGTGATTTTCTAGGGGTAATAAACTGGAGAATTTATCATAGGTAAATAAATATTGCTAGAAATGAGGAAACAGTGGTGAATTTAAAGGACCAAGGAGAATGCTAATGGGAGAAACTGTTCAAAGAGACTTACTTAACAGTCATAAAAATCGCTAACAACTATATCGATGTAAAACAGATTAAGAATTTTTAGAGAACCAGAATTCCAAGATGATTCACCGATATAAATGCGAAAACTTTAGTGCGAAAGATCAAAGCAAACCCAGATACCTGTAAAAACAATCAACATCTTTCAGGAGAAACTGAAAGTGCAAGTACTAAAACACAACAACCAGCTTCTCTCGACATGCCTTAACATGTGGGGTAATCTAGGGATCAATAGGGATCTTCAGAGAGCTAAAAATAGATTCACTACTACTCTTCACTTAAGTAGCGTTCCAACGGCCTGTGGCCTTTATTGATACGGTCGTAAATCTGCCAACTCACCCATGGTTGGATCACATCCGCCCTTAGACATCGGTCTGGAGCTTCCCTCAAATTATCAGTAAAATGAACAGACATCAAAGAATCGAGGAAAATCGTAAGAGAGAGGAAAATTCGTCGGAACGCGGCTTAAGAAAGTAAATGAAGCTATTCCAGACCTGAAATAATATATACAGAGTGCTTTGAAAGGCAAGTAACAAAGGTTGAGTTCTAATGGTCACTGCCTGCCACGACCTCATATCATTACTATTCTAACCAGCGAAGCGAGAATCAGCTACCATACCAGAAGTCTATCAATCCCATTTTTTTTAGTATTCTCAATAGAGTAAGTACCATAAAAAAGATTTTTGAGAATTTCAAGTTAGAGTTTTATGTAAGAAAATTATTGTAATTAAAGCAAACTGGAACAAGCGTCTGTAAATTACTAGGAAACAATATTAGAAAGATTAATTTTTGAAATACCATTTTATTTCTTAATGGAAAAAATTAACTTTTAATTATGAATATTTAGATTATAAGTCAATAATAAATTTGAAAGAAAATATTTCATAAGCAAAACAGATATTTCATTTTTTTATTGCTAACGCAATGCATATTTATCATAAAACCTTTATGTAGTAATATCTGTTAATTCAAGCCCGACATTTTTCTTCTGATGCCTCAATACGTAATAGCATTTTTAAAAGTTGAATTATGAAATATAGAGACAATTCTTTAATCGCTTTATTAGCTATGATTTCTTTTTCATTTTATACAGATTAATAATAATAAAATTACACATGATGTACTTGAAATTTCGTGATTGAAGGAGAAAGTCTTGAAAATGGACTATATCATTTCGAGGAATTCTACTTTATTTTTTTCTTATGGTATGCTGTTCATGTAATTTTTGAAATTTCATACATTATTTTTATTTTCACAGCTGGTCATTAAATGGCTCTGTCAGTGTTACATTGCCACACTGGAACACAAACTTCTAAATGTAAACTCGTTTTAAAATCATGTCTTCCATTTTTTACTGAATTCAAGTATTATTCCAAAATATATATATCATTTTTAAACTAAGAGTTTATTTTTCATCTGTCTTAATTTACTTAAAAGGAATTACACATAAAACATTTTTTTAATCTTCCGACTAAACAATTAAAAAATCTAAATGTTTCCACCAAAAAAAAGATTTAGCTCCCCCACTTCAGCTTGCGCAATAAATTGTAGATAATATTGCAATTCTGTCTTAATGTAACAATTGATTTTCGGCATTTTTTTAAATTTATATAATATATATAAATAAATATATATGCAAATTGTTCAGCTTCATTAATTTTTATCCCAGTTAAGATGTTTTGTAAAATCTCACAGTTCCAGACGTTTTTTGTCTCCAATCTTTCAAAAAATTGCACTCGCATCTGATTGGCAGAGTTAACTTTATTTCTTTTCCTTGTCAGGCTGTTAAAATAAGGAAGAAGTTATTGTGATAAAGCAACCGATTAACTTAATTAATCCACTTGCCTATTTTAAAAGGTAATTTTCTTACAGAATGACATATGTCTCATCTGTTAATATTGTGGGAGGTTTTCATTTTCTTGCTTTTTCTCAATGTTAATGGAATAGTTCGAGCTTATCGACATTCATGTGGAAGTAAAGGCGGTGCATTTAAATGCGTCAGTGTACTGCTTCAGCTACTTAAAATAGATGTAACGTTTTTGTTCGCATTCAAGCATGCAATCTAAGCTTAAGTGAATAATGGTGATAAAAAGTTCGTCTAAGTACTGACTGTCTACATGTCTACGGCGCAAGACATTCCGTTTGAGTTACTGAAAAAGAATTTACGTAATTGATCTCGCATATTTGCTAAGGACTTGAAAATGTTTCTTTGAAAAGGGGGGAAGGATTCTGCACAAAATATTTTTTTAATAAAACTGAAAGGGATGGAGGATGTAATATTGCTTTCCGCAAACAATTTACGTTTCAGAAAATTTTGTGAACTTGCTGTTATATTTAAAATAAGTTTTGAATTATGGATTATCTGATATAGTATCTCAGATTATGTTAGGGTTTTCAAATTTTTTCTCTAGTAGTCCCTCTAAGAAAATACATTTTAATATTCGCAACGATTAGTGATCAGCCAATTTCGATCACATAAATGTGATTCTACCTAGTGGTGAATTTGAGAAAAAATAAATTTCTTCACATCTGTAATATTAAGTAATTAATTTAGAACCGAAAATAATTAAAGATAATAATTAAAATAAAAAATAGACACCTAAGTATTAATAAATAAATCTGACACAATACTAGAAATTAATTAAACTTTTTATAAGAAAAAGCTAGGCATAAAACTGAGTTTTGCGTTTAGTGAAAATACACTTTATGGGAAATAGCGGGACGTTTAAAAGTTTTTTGGTAATGTTTATTGTCATTTTTTGCCTAATGCCTCGCAGAAACAAGCTACTTAGCTTGAAATTTTGAACAACTCAAAAAAGAACGATAAGCCACCTGTTCCCTGGACTGATGTCTCTTAGGAAGATTTCGAGAAATGTAAAACTCACATTGCCAACGCAGCTACTCTGACTCTTCATACAACTAAATCAGCAATTATCCGTTTTGGTCGACGCTTCTTATTTATCTATTCGAGCCATCCTTCATACTACTACATCCGGTGGCCAAAACCCACCTGTATTTTATTAGCGAAAACTTTCACCTTCAGAACGTAAAAATAATGATAGGGAGCTTTGGGCGTTATATGCAACCACAAAACAATTTCAATATTTATTGGAAGGTTAACATTTCATAATATTTTTTGGTTATTGGCATCCAACATTTGTTTTCACTAAAAAATCAGATTCACCACCTCCAAAACAGCTAAGATATATCCACTTCATATATCAGTTCAGCACTGATATTAGACAAATATCGTGTTTAAAAAATACTGTTGCCGACGCATAGTACCGTATTAATGACGTACATTTACCAAAAATAGACTTTTCTGTTTCGGTGAATACACATGATTTGATGAACTCCTGACTCTTTTATCAAAAAAGAACTTTATTTGTTTTGAAACCTCTCTCGACTGATCCTACTTCATTGAGCCTCCACTGTGATTTCAGGAAGAACATTTACCTTAAGTGGCAACAAATTTCAGAAAAATAATTTTTCAGTATTTTAACAACCTCACTAATATAGGTATCCCTGGAGTCAAACGTCTAATTTCGGAGAGATTCTTACAATCATCTGTATAAAAAGACATTCTGAACTGGACTCGTTTTAGTCTAAACTGCCAAAGATGTAAGGTAATTAGACACACCAGTAGTCCTCTTAAATCTTTGCCTTCAACAATATTCAATCATTTTCATCTTGATCTCGTCCAAACAACTTCAAATACTTACCTATATAGACCGTTTCACACGATGTCCTGAAGCGGTTCCCATCACCGAAATTTCTGCCGAAACCGTTGCGTGTTCATTCATTGGTCAGTGGATCTCGCGCTTTGGTTTACCTTCAATCATCACAACGGATCAGGCACGACAATTCGAAAGTAATTTGTTTTTCTTGCAAAGCAAACTTTTGAGTATCCAAAAAATCAGAACAACCTTTGATCGCTCATCCAATAATGGAATAATCAAGCGATTTCATTGTTCGTTAAAACAAAGTCTCTGATGACACGCATCCCGAAATGGACTGAATCGATTCCGCTAGTTTTTTATTGGATCGTTAATATAGATGTTGTCCATAAACTGTTATTGAATGCAAACCTATATCTGCAGTGCACAGAATTTCCTCTAATTTTTATTGAATTCAATTGAATAATATTTCAGTTCTTCCTTTCAATGACGCCAATAGAACGGTCTTTCTATTTGAAAACACAAAATGGGCGAATTTTTTAAATTTGTGTTGATTGTGGAGGATTGAATGGATGTTCGATTCGTTCATTGAAGTATTACACTTCCTTACGTTTCCTCTAAATGCTTTACGTTTTTACTGAAATTTGTTTTGTCTTCTGAATAGCATTAGCAATCGGATTCGTATTCGTACTATTCCTAGTCGGTTAAACCTATGAAAGTATTATTCACCCGATCAAAACCCTTCCTTCATAAATCTGAACCACAACATTTTACGATTTGATTTTATTCAAAACATTTCATTTTTGTGTCGCATATTGAAGTCCGTTTAGTAAAAAGAAGCTAACTATTAGATGATACAAATACTTCTAATTAATGATATATGATTCAATAGTAATAACATAGTAAAACTTAGGTAGCTAACTTGAAACAATAAAGAGTTGACTGTAACTAGAATTTTTATTTTAGTGCTAATAAGCAGTGACAAAAAATTTCGGATTTGATTAAATCAGAGTCAGTAAATTAATACTTTACATACAAAATTAATTGCTATAGTGACACAGAACCAGCAATAAATCTAACTGTAATTCAATGAAATGCGACCGTAAGTTTGCTGACGTTTTTCATCTTCAAAAATGTCATTATTGAGTGCCTGTTCCCTTTGAAAATTGCGTTTATCAACAAAGGAAATACACGTATTCTCCCTCACACAATTAGTTCTTATTTTTGTTTTCTAGATTACTTGTCCTTCATCAATTTCCATTTCCATTTTTTTTATCAGATAGCACATGCTAAATAATCACTAGTAGCGATGTAACCTATACTACGTGTTTTTATACGAATACATCAGGTATTACATAAACTATTTATTATATGACAACAGATAAATTAACTAACAGTAGCAAGTTTTGAATAAAATAAATTCGAGTTTTGATTTCATGTTTACTGAAACATTCTAATAAGAACTTGGAAAAGTAGATTTCAATTCTTTATTTTAGAAGAATCTGGGAATTTCGAAAGCTTAACAAAAAATGATGTACTTCAGCTTTCTGCTCTCTCACTTAACAGTTTTCAGATTTACAAATTTGGCTGATAACAACCCATTACAAATTGCAATGAAAAATAATTACCAAAAAAAACTGTTTCAAGAATTATTTTATCAAAACATTGAATTTTATGTTTGTTTTTAATTCTGAGTCGTGAAAAAAGAGTAAATTATTTCTGAAAAATGTTTTTCATGTTAATAAAATAAAGATAACAAATACTGAAAAAAGTATTGTATTAATTCATATTTTAAATACTTTCTTTTATTTCCAAATAAAAACTTTACCGTTTGTTTCTTGATTTAAAAATAGAAAAATTTAAAACATGCAATTAATCGAAATAATCTTTTTATATTTAGAAAAAAAATTTTAGATAAGAATTACTATTTCATTCTCTAATACGACTAAACAGAAAGAAAGAAATTCAATGCTATTTTTTAATCCTTAGATCTAATTTTAAAATTATTAATCTTTTGCAACTAAGCTATGCGTATATAATTTATTGAAAAATATGCATTTATTCTTTGAAAACCATACAAAGAAAAGGATTTTCAGATTACCCTTATTCTCCTTCTATTATCCGTTTCCCTTTCTTTATTTGCATGTCCCATCTGACATTCTACTGAGCTGATTGTTTCGAAAAAACAATCAATGTGTTTCTTTTTTAATTCAAATAAAACTAAGCAATCATCTTTTTGTCTGATGGTAATTTTCATAACTGAGCTGCGAAAAAAGGACAAAGACTGGTGAAAGGACATTGTTACTTTAAAGCTTGACACCATTTAACACCATCTTAAAGAAATGGTAAAAGCCAAAACCGCTTTGTGTCGGCAAGACGAGTAGCAACAAACTTATTCGAGTTTTCTATAAGGGTAAATATATTAAGGATTTTAATTTTATTATTACTTTTATAATATTTTGTGCATGAAACTTCTTTATTGGGCAAGAATTTTCCCCTTTAGCTAAAAGATGAGAGCCTTGTTTTGGGAAAAAATATTGTTGACTTTGAAATAAAATTTATATGTTTTCAAAGTGCATATGCGTTTACACAGAATTTTTTTCTACCTTTTCTTCATAATTCCAAGAAGATTTTAGATGAAAAATATTAAATTTAATATATTGCTCGAATTGCCATATTTTAATAATCACCTAATTTGATTTTTCATTACTTTCTTGTATTCAAAGAATAGAAAATGGTGGAATCGACATTTTAATTTTTATAAAATCTCCACACTTTTTACGCCTTGTCGAGTAAAGATTTGTATGCTTTCGACAAGAAAGGAGTGTCTTTGAATCACATGTCCTTTATACTTTTAATGCATTAAAAGGCACGTTTTAAATGCTTTTAAAAGTTCTTTGTTTTCTGTCGTCTTGTCAAAGAATCATCATAGCACCCTTTCGGCACTAAAGATAACACGGAAGAGACTGTTGGAATGCATTCAGTTTACTCTAGTTTGGCTATATTAACATTCTGCTTTAAACAATAGGGCTACTTTGGACTCATCTCGTACTTTTTAACAGCAGTCAGATGACGAGCCATATGCTTGAGCTAACACACCTCTTTTTAAACTTCCACACTGTAACAGAGGGAGAGTATTTGCCTCCGAATGAATTTGGTGTGCAGCAAAAACGCTTATACGACGGTTCTTCCGTGGAATCGGGCAAACACAGCAAACAGAGCTTATATTTATGCTCGATGAAAGGAATTTGATGAAATAAAGATGAAAAAGCATTTGATTTACACTTGATACTGCAGCTCTACGCTAAACAGTTAAAATGAATAAAACAAGATCTTGAGAAGCAAAATAAACGCAACTTAAGCGCCTTTTTTAAAAAAAATTGTTAGTAAGTAATTCATTTCAAACTCAAGAATAAATTGAATTTATTGCAATTAATAATTCATGCAAAAGCTGTGTCCTTTTCTATCTGCCATGATAGAAAGGCTTACTAAATATATTTAACTTCTTGGAATTCGAAGACTGATCATGGTTTGGAATAAATATTCAATATTCAAAAAATACATCAAAATAAAAGAAAATTGAGCTAACTATAAAATCAGAGAATGCAAGGAAATATATTATTTGCTAATTTTTAAGAATAAACATATGAGTTCCTATTATCCTAAGATTACCGAGGGTAAAGTTTTCATATCTCAGATTGTCAAATAAATAGGCGTTCATTAAAAAAAATTAAAAATATGATTATGTTTTTGAATGGAACAATTATACTGCAGGTGAATTCAGAGCTTCAAAGATTAGTTGTGAACTCTGACTTCTGAGTCTGAAAAGGTGTTGTGTAATTCCCTTGTAGAATAGGAAGAAATTATTGCAAGTTATTGTCCCTTCTTCTCACCTGTAATTTTAGTTTTTAAACGTGATGAAGGTAAAAAGACTCAAAATAGTATCTAGAACGCTCTATCAGATTTTTAATTATTACCGGTAATGAAAAATTTTATCAAGATAAATCATCAAAAGCAATTCTTTTTTTTATTTGGTTTCGTTATATTGGCAAAGTATCTATTCATCCAGAGAGCTATGTATTATATAGAATTATGTCTGTATATGCTAGGTTAAAGAGATGAAATATGTATATTTTTTATAAAATATTAGAGGAAATCCTTCAACAAAATGTCTGTCTGCTTATCTTATAACTCAAAAATCCAATCAGCAAGACAGATTAAATGAGGCATAAGCTTAAATCATCAAATTTTTAAATTTTGAACTAAATCAATTGGAGGCTCGCAGTCTGCTTAATCTCGATTTTTTTCTAAAAATCAAGAGATTTTTTAAACAAAAAATTATTATACCAGCAAATAATTTATTTAGGTGAATAATTTTTCTGGTAGTAGAATAGAGAGGATGATTTTGAGTAATTTCTTGACAAATTTTATATTCATTTCTCTTTATTAAGCATTTAGTTTTTAAATATATTATTTAAAACACCCAGTTTGTACCATTTTAGATCTTGAAACATTTTTTATTTTTATTTTCAGAGACACGGAGAGTTACTCAATGCGATGCTCGATGCAAAATGGCGTCTAGTAACATGCTTATTTGTTGTCATTCTCTCCATTCTCCATCCTTGCGACACCTTTTTCGGAATATCCATTAAAAGAGGTGGGTAATTGCGGAGATTTTCGTAATTAAAAACTGAAGATCTTTAACAAGCCAATAAAACATTTAGAATCAGTTTTTTTAAAGGTCTTTCCATTGATGGAAAAAGCCCGTATTTACTACATTGTTGATGAAAGTTTGTTTTCTTTTTCACTAAATCTAGTTGAAGTTTTGCTATAATAAAAAGCTGTAAAAGTATTTGACATTATTAAAGTTAACGCATCTGAAACTGGCATCATATACCAAATTTCTGCCCCCTTCCTTTATTTTGTTCATTGTAAACGAATCAGATCTTCAAATAATGGTAACCAAATACAGTAAATTCCTAGGTATCCAGCTAACGTGGCCGAAGGGCAGGTCGGATAATAAAAAAGTTTTATAGGCTGGAGTTCTATAAACTCATTTCTATGCCCACCAATTTCAGAAGACGAAGTTTTTGTACCAAAACTCACTGTTACAGTCCATATTTTCTCACTCCTTTTTGAGTAGTACCAAGCCTACCATTTATCTCAAGTCATAAAGAAAGTGAAGCGGCCCGATAAAAGATAGAAACGGCTGCCGATAATGAATCTAGTTAAAATAGAAGGCTCTGTACTGGTAGTTTATGATTATATACTACACTGCACGACTTTATTAGAGAAAGATGAAGTTAAAGGATATAAACTGCTCACATTTTAAAATGAATTTTGTACACTTCACTATTTTATACTTAAATTATTTTATTTCATGTACACAAACCATACACTGATTATAGAGGAAATTTAGAAGCTTTGGCATACACTCAAATTTTACCTGGTATAATGCATTGTATGAGCTTCTCAACAACTATTATACTATAGAATATGCTCTACGATTCAAAAACGTTTAAATAACATTTGTAAAAATATTTTTCAGTCAGAGACAACTTACCTTTAAGAAAGCTTTAAGAACTTCAGTTTTTACATAATGGCAGATAATACTCCTGTAAGTATGCAAATCTACCAAATTTTATCCAAAACCAATTTCGCATCTTGGAAGTAAATCAAAACCTTGAGTGTCATCCAGGGTTCCTAAGGCACAATTTAGTTGTATCATTCATCTCCTTAAGAATTCTCTAGAGTAAATAAAATGTTGCTTGACAAACCATACTTATTGTATAACTTGACAAACCATACTTATTGTATAACTTGACAAACCATACGTTTTATAAAAATTACAGAACTATTTTAAAATTCCACTAAATACGTTTTATATCATAAGAATAAACCATCTTCAAAATACACATTCAAAGTTTATATTCTGAATAATTCAGCGATAAATATAGTAAATAAATAAAACACTACCTGCATCGGCAGCATAATTATGCCCTGAAATTCAGCTGCAAAACAAATTCTGCAAAATAAAAGAAAAAATATTTACATTATAATTATAAAAATGATTATACAATTAAAATTATTGATGTATATTAACATGAATTTTTTATATATCATAAAAATTTAGTATCATGAATTAAAGTTAATTATCAGCAAATTAGAATGGATCGGGTAGGAAGTGGACTAAACGATTTAGAAAACTTGGTAAGAATTTCAATATTATACTGTATTGTCATTTTATCACTCCACGCACTTCTATAAAATTTTCAGCACTCTATTGTATAGATTCCAAATGACAAAGTCCTTAAAAAACGTTTTTTTTTAAAAAAAACAATCAGATATATATTAATGCGCAAATTAACATTGTAGGATATTGCTATATTTCTAAATCCAGAAATAGTTTACAAAGCCTACCAGCTGTTTTTTCCCCGTCTTGTTAAGCACTCTTCGTAGATGCACCAGGAATTGAAAGCATCAGTTTTGAAATCGGAAAATGAGAAGATGTAAGGGATGCAGAATATCCCTCATTCTGAAAAGTCAGTGTTTTGTAAAATGATAATAGCCTTCACTTGGATTAATAAAGCTTTTCCCCAAATCCTTTTGAAAGATGATTCCACCTAGAGAACATAATCAATTCCATGTGTTTTTTAAAGTTAAGAATGGATCTTTTAACCTATGAAATAATTCTAAATCTGAAAAAATTGATCCGCCTTACTTTTAGTAAATATTCAGTTTTGTACTCAATGCAACTAGTTATAAGATTCTGTAACTTTTTTTACTGTTGTTTCCTTCTGCGTCGGATTATTTTCTTTTGAAGTCTGTGTACTAAAAAAACTGATTTATTAGAATCAGAACTCCAACCTGGCACTTGAAACCAGACTATTTTCTTTAGGTTTTGAAGATTTTAGACTAGCGTTTAAAGTTTTTTTTTCACATGGACATAGTTTATAATGAAATTTCAATTTTAGCTTAAATTTCCATAAATATGTTGCACACGAAAGACTTCCACTTGTTTGTATTTTCTTTTATCCAGTGAAGAGCAATGGTGGTAACTGTCTAACAAAAAATTTGTAAAATACAACGATTAGATATTTGCAAAACATGTTTTGCGTCTAGGATCACTTAGTGGGAAATTCTAGGTTTATATGTTACAAATAATTTTTAAATTTTATTTTCCTCAATAAATCTTATATATATTCCGTAAGTTTTAACACTCCGATAGGTAAAACAATGCAAATAGAAGTTTGAAATGTCATTGAAGCTGCAGTTTTCAAAATAATGCTTATGAATTTCAAATTCTCTTAGAGAGAAAATTCTCATTGGATGTATTTAAATCTGCGTTAAATGTCTGAAGACTTTACCATTCCAATTCAGGCTTTTCAACCGAAAAATGGTTTTAAAAAAGTAACTAGTTACAATGGCCAAACCTACAGCATAGTACATCTTCACATTTATTCTATAACTTTTGGTTAGAATTAGGAAAGCTGGTGTGATACCTAAAAATTTTTTTAATTTTTTTAATTTTTTACGGGTATAGTCATCATTTGTAATTATGGATATGATAAATATTTCACTGTTATAGCCCCATTGCTAGTAATTATGTAAAAAAAGCAACTGATGGAGCGCCCTTGTCTAAATATAAACCTCCGAGTTTTGTTACCTGTTGCTTATCCAGATCGAAGCCACCAAAGAAATAGCATTCAAAATCAAAACTGAAAATTGATTATTTTCATCAGTTAATTGTATGCTATTTCTCTTTCTAGCATTTTATATTAGAATCTCTGATTGTTATTAGTGCTCTGATAATATTTGATTTTGGTCGGCAATATTTCGTCCTTTAAGCCTTTTAAAATAAAGAACGCTATTTATAATGGTTTTAGTAGATTCGAAAGAGCACATTTTTAGTTAATTTTTAAATTTATTTCATTAGAAACCGCTGAAGGACGAATATGCGGTAACTATCCTTATTATTAAGATTTCTACGTAAGTTAAATATAAAGAAAAAAATTAATTAACAGTAAATTAATGAATATCTTGATCTTCTTATCCTCTGAAATAAATGGAACAGCTGTGACCGTTTACATTTTCTTTATAACTATCACACAAATAACTTTTAGGCTTTCCTTTTCAGAAATCGCGTCAAATTTTTCATTAACATTGAATTGGTTCGTTTAGAAAATTGCAAACAAATTATTCATTTTACTTTCTTCCTTTATTAGGATTTAGGCTATACGCTTCGAGCTATTACGCTTAGATGACGAATTTCAGAACACGCAATAATGTATCGCCCCTTTTCTCTCGAGTTTCCAATTTTTAATGCTAACGCGGCACCTTTTACTTTCGGTTTAACAGAAATTCGAAATTAATTTTTTCTATTTTCCCTTTTGAAAAAATCTTTCGATGCCGAATTTCTATATTGATCTTGGCACTTTTGCCTCTCTCTGATAAAGAAAGATTAGTTTTTCTATTTTCTACATCATCTTTTAAAATAATTCCAGTCATTTCTATTTATTATAATTCGTAATTATAAATTTTAATTTAAATGGGGAGTAATTTTTTATAAGTCTTCAATTTTTCTTCCCCTATTAATGAAAGAACGTAAAAAGAATCATATAGTAGCTGACACAGCTTTTTTAATTGAAAACATGATTTCTAGGGCTCATGTTTAATAGTTTACTTACATTACTAAAAATTAGATCATTTTTAAATCTTATAGCAGCATCGTAATTATTATCAAAAGTATTTTACTTTTCTATAGAATTTAATACCTCACCTTTCAAGAATAATAATCAAAGGTGGCTAAATTTACCTCTGTTTATTGTTCTTGAAAGGTGCTATTAGTTAAATTTATATTTTTACTAACTGAACCCTCAACTTGAATACAAAATTTCTTGCAGATTTTCATTATCTTGCATTGAATAGCCCAATTGTTAATTACGGCAACTAAATACTCTTTTCATTCTCTTTATTCGTCTTTATTTCGTTAGTCTCATCGTTCGATACAACCATCACGATACTCTTGGTTGTTTTTTCTTTTCAAATACAATTTTCGGTTTCAAGTAGAAATTTATCTGCTATTTAAATAAGTTTTTTTTCCCATAATTTTTTGTCTGAAAATCACTTCCCTTTCAAGCTGATCTAAATCACCAATGCAATTTTTGATCTATAAATCTAACTCGCGTTTGTTCCTATTTGTCAAATAATTGCTCTAGAAACTCATTTAAATGCAGATTCACCATGCGCATCGAATACAAACTGCTAGTTAAATTCTACACAACATTCTTGCTAATTTTTGAATTCAGATGGACACCATTCAAAGACGGTGTATCATTTTTGACGTTTTATTTATTTTATTTTGATTGCTTAGAAGGCCCACGGCAGAATATGAAAATGAAATTCATTTCCGGAGAAAAGCATCTTATTTCCATATATTAATCGTTCGAAGTAATAAACAAGTATTAGGTAAATGATTATTACAATAATAAATATTGATCGAAGTATTTTTTGAATGCAAAAGGTGAATAATTTACGGACATAGCTTTAGAACTTGTGCATGGACCTCCTTATGCGCATGAAATACCTTATGAATTTATATCTTAACAAAATGAACATTCAAGCAAAAGCAAAATAATCTTAATATTTATAGGCAAAATGAAATTATAATACACTGTTTTATGAAATGAAATCAAACATTGTAATATTTTGTTTCTTATTTCAAACAATTTCTATACAAAACATCCTCATTCATCCAATTAAATTCTGGTAGGTATTCCAGGTTTCGACATTGTGTTATAATTTCTTAATATTTTTTATTTATTTAAGAGACACCTTACCTAAGAAATTTTATATATGAAGAGGTAACATAACAAAACAGAGAAGTACCTAAGACTAAACAAATCAACCCACTTTTATCGAAATCTAACGTTGTATCCCTGCATCAAAATATAACTCAGTATCATCTCTCAAGTAGGGTTCACACTAGGCCAATTATTGTGCGCAGTCGAAGATAATGCCTACTTCAAGAAGATCACGTGACTGAAATGAGACAATGCCCCAATGAGAAAACCATTTGCCAATTTTCCGTTGGGATCATGCAATGTTCTTGAGGTAGACGCGACTTCCCAATGTGCGCCATAATTGGCCTCGTGTGAGCGCTGCTTCATTCTCAATCACAACTTCGAAACTACATTCTACTATGACATCAAAATAAGTAGCATAGCTTGTTTTGAATCCATAATTGCAATTCTGAATTCGGAGTTTTCATTTAAGAAGAGACAAATTCTTTTAAAGGGTAGATTGATTAGTGAAAGGAAAGTTTCCAAAAGCAAAGTATGATTAGTAAAAAGAAAAATTGAGGAGTACGAAGAGTTTTGAATAAGACCCAATCTACTGAATTTCTCAAAATATAAACATTTTCAACTTTTGTAAATAAATTCAAGTGAGAGCAATGCCATTGCTACAAAACAACAAAAACTTGGTGACATTATCGTTCAATACATTTATGATAATTTGCAATGTTGCAAGAGAGTAGGACTGTTTAGTATGGTTTAGTTATAATAGCGCCCTAGTTTAAAGCAACACTAGGGCTATTTTGAGACGCACCTCTTAGTTTTGAACCTCGGTCAGATGACGAGAACGGCACCTTAGCAGGCACACCATCTCTCCAAACTTCCACGACATATCAGCGATTGGACGTATGGACCCTGACGCACTTAGCTAGTACCAGACGAGCTTACTTGACGGTTCTTCAGTGGAATCGGGTCTCGAACCTAAAACCCTCCGTGTCCGTACCGAGATTTTACCAACATGCCACCGTGGCCAGATGGTAGTATTGAGTACCATATGAGAGATGTGGATTCATCTAAATATTGCAAATACCACATAAATGTGATTTTTGCATTAAGTGAACAATTGTTTACTTATTCCATATATTCTAATATTTTTACACTCATATATCTTTTAGTATATGTTAAGCATTATATTCCAGTAGAAAATAATGAAATTGAATTTCCTTTAAGACCACAACCAAGAATTTTATTTCAGGACATTGTACTGCGAGTTTCTCCCTGAAACAGGTTAATATTCAATATTTTCCTCATTTCTTCTGTTTCGATTTTCTTTGCTTCTGTTAACATTTTTGGTGAATATTAACATAAGCTAAGTGTTTATTACTTTTCTTTGTTTTTATTTCTTCACGATTTTGATAGACGGTAAAGAAATAATTTCTATTTGACTGTTTTTTAATAGATTTGTATTTAATTTCATTTTCGATTTTTTTTTCAAAAAATGATACATTTTTGTTTTGTTTCTGCCTGATAATCTATCAACAGAATGTATCAAAAGAATGACAGTTTCATATATAGGCTATCAGGAGACACCCAAATGAAAGCAATATTCCTTTTTATATAAAAAGGAATTAAATTAATAAACATCTTGATTGATTCTAAAATATCAATATTATTTTTAAAATATCATACATTTATTTTATTCATATAGAAAGAAAATAGAGGCATATAAATGTTTAAAAGATAATTATAAATATAATTTCAATTACTTTCAGAGGATGATTCAAACACATGCTATTATGATGGTGGACGACACCAATGTACATTTTTTCTCTTTTGCGGTTTGATTGGAGGTTCATCAGTTGGTTCTTGCCCTGGAAGTCTTCTATCAACTTGCTGTGTTACCCAAAGTAACCATGTAAGGCGATCTCCGACGAAAGTTCAGTCTAATAGCTTGAAATCATACGCACACTTACCAGACTCCTTAGACCAGAGGGTACTTAGCAAAGACAAAGGTCAGTATTCATCCCATAATTTACTATACAATAAATATCAACACCTGTACTCATTATTAAGTTGTATATTGATCTATCAAAATATTGATTTAAATATGAATATATTATTTGACTCTTTACTTGATCTGAATTAACATGCTGATCTCAGTATTTACATCCTTTGTAAGCCATATTCTTTTTAATAAGGCAATGAAAGCGAAATTTTGATCGGCATGTTAACAACGGCAACTAACATTTGACAAAATATCTCGTTAAATGTATATGAATTCCAGAATGGTCATGCTTTGAAATTTGTAAGTAATTTGATAAAAGACAAATTTGTTAAAAATTTCATTCATTAAGGCTCAGAAATAAAAACGGAAATTCCTTTTTTAATAATTAACTGCAAAAGATAAGCGATTTTAAAACAAAAAGTATGGATTAATTAGAATCCGAGAATTAACCCAAAGCACTCCGATGTCTACTCTCAGACCCCATTCAAGGCAATGCATCATTTTGTCGTTTTATTTATTTTTTAAAATTTTTACTGCTAAAAGTACTTAAGAGTGGTAAAAATATGCAGATTAATTTTAGGTGAGAATTCAATTAAAAAAAAAAAATTCTTTTATAATAATTTTTCGGAGCAATAAACAAGTCCTCTTATTCGGTAGATATGCATACTTTTTGGTGAGCTTAGGGACAATTATATAGATTCTTTTTTTTTTTTTGAGAAATCTTCAAAATGAATTATGGGAAGGATAAATTTGTCCAATTGTTTAATATTGTGGGAAAAAAATCCCCAAAAGGACGCTCAAAATGCTTCAAAAGAAGGTGCAGTTCCAAAATGTGCTATTATAGAGTCGGCATTAACCGGCAACTTCAGTTTAAATCTATCAACATAAATGGAGTGGCTAAATAGCATAATATAGCCACTAATCTATGGCATAAATGGAATGCTTGAGGAGGCCACTATTAGTGCAACAATGTCCATTTCACTGTAGACGGTGATCTCGTACACATGATCTTTCATGGCCAGCACAAAAAGAAATACATGAGCGATAAATCAAATGACTTGGGTGGATAAGCGATCGGTCCTGATCTCCGAATGTTTGGTTCAGGGTAATCACGCACGACAATTATGGTCTTAAGCTTCGTCATGTTGATAACACGTATCTCGGCGGGTATGGTGCAGGTACTGTCCGTTATATGCCAGGAGTTTTGAAAATTTTCGGTGGTCAATGCAACGGCGCTGTGAATCTTGTGTATGTATAAATGGTTTTAATTTTGAGCTACTACTGGTAAAGAATATACTTTACCTGGTTGGAATAAAGGTCACATTCATTACCACTTAAATGTACTGTTCACTTGAGTTCATTTCACTTATCCCTGCAGATGAAGTTTGTGGACATACTTTCTACTGGGAAATCGATTTCCTAAGATGTACTTACTCTACTTCCCCATGAAATTCCAACGATAAATTTTGAATCACTTTGTATAAATGCAAAAAATTCCGTCTATGAAACGCTTTCAAAATAAACTTTTTGAAAACTGGGCAAAAAATAAAAATGACTTGCTTTTGTCCTTTGCAACTTCACTTTGATTATTAATGAATAAAATTTATCTCATATAGAATAAATATAATACACTTGCCTTTACTCATTTAATCTTCATCAATTTTCAAATTAAAAAGGAAAATTGAAAGGGCAGAATTGCTGCAATTATGAAAGTTCTCTGTCAAAGCTTTGTAGGCAATTTAAACCTTCAATAATTGTAATGTCTAAAGTTTTTGCAATTGATTTCGAGATAATACCATAATACCAAGAAAATCGCTAGAAAGTTATCTGAATCTCAAAATGCACTGAAAAATTCCATTGAAAGTTTCATGTGAAAATTTCAAAACTGGCTAGTTATAAATTTAGATTATTTTATCAAATTTCAAAATCCAAAAAAAAAAAAAAAAAAAAAATTATTTTTATATGTACACTGAGAAATAATTTTATGTAAAGATTATACTTAAAATATCTTTTGAAATATTACGAAAAGTTGATTAAAACTCTTCAAAATATTTAATCATTTGTTATAACTTTAATCACTCGATTTATTCATTCTACAATAAAATGGATAGACATTTTACTATTTAGTTCAAAATATCAGCAATCTTGAAAGTTTTCTGCCCTGGTCCAGCAAACTCAGAGGTACTGATCTTAAATATTTTGTAATTTTATGTTCGTTTGTCTCTCACGTCTTTTTTTTATTAAATGAAAGCTGTATGTGGTCAAAGAGTCTACAAACCTACAAGCCGTATTGTTGGAGGAAATGCTGCTGAGTTTGGAGAGTTTCCATGGCAGGTAAAAAATAATTTTAGTTTCATTCAAATATATTTGAGATTAGCTCAATTATAATAATTTCTCAAAAATCACTATGAGTTTTAAGAAAAGAAATTTATAAAATAATTTCTGATTTATGTTTAAATATAAAGCAAAATGTAAGTTAGTTCGTTTCGTTAGTGTTTTGATTATTAATTGTTTCATTAACAAATTAAATATGTATGCGAATACATAATTAACAAATTAAATATGTATGCTGTCAGCAACTTCTATACATTCACTTTTATTTAGGCTCACATAAAAATTACTCAACAGCAATGCGGCGGAGTTCTGCTGAACCATAATTATGTTGTAACAGCTGCTCATTGCGTGTACAGGTAACACATGAATTTATTATATTACTCAAAATTTTTAGATTTATATATTTCAAGCGAATTAATTTGATTGAAATGTGCTTTACCAAAAAAATTTTTTTAATATTTAACATTATTGAGAGTCCTCTTTTAATGTTACTTCCTGTTCTTTAGCTATCTAATCATTTTGTTGTGGGTTTTACTCCTATATGTTATTATTTAAACAAGATAAATTAATTTATTGATAATGAAATAATAAAAAAACGAAATCACCCATTTGAAAGTTGGAAGGGACAACAAATCCTTTTATAATCATGTGTAATAATAAGGAATAATACAAAAATAAGTCAGGATAATGAAATAAGACAAGAACAAGTCATCCATTTGGTAGCTGGGAGGGAACACTAAATCCTATTTTTAATCACCTGTAATAAATTATTTTTAATCGCATGTAAAATTTTTTGGTGGTTGGAGGATGTAATAAATAATATTTTTTATAATGTGAATCAATAATGTAATAATACAAGAACAAATCATGATAATGTAATAATACAAGAGCAAGTCAGACATTTGGTAATTGGAGGTGGCGACAAATCCTATTTTTAATCAAATGTGACAAATCCTTTTTAATCACTTGTTCACACGTGATTAAAAATAGGGTTTGTTGTCCCAACCAAAAAAGAAACTTTCTAATTGCTAGATCATTTTATCTGTTTTAAAATAATTTTAGAGTAACAACTTTCATTGATAGAAATATATAGTCTTGATATTATTTCTAATGATGATTTTTCCGTACATTTCTATATATATGGTAATATTTTTGCAGAGCTTTGCTTCATGACATCATTGTGGTATTGGGCGCGTATGATATCCATGATCAGCGTTACCAGTTATTGCCTGCTCAGAAGTTCCGCGTCGTCGAGAAATTGCTTCATCCGAATTTCCGTTTTTCGCCTTCACATCCTGACCGCTTCGATGTAGCTTTGATAAGACTAGATCGTCCAGTCAGATACCAAGAAAATGTACTGCCCATTTGCTTACCTCCTTATGGCTGGAATTTCCAAGGTTGGAGAGCAATTATCACCGGATGGGGGAAAACAGATCCTGCCCTCAGTATGTATAGTACTTACGTAACGTATCACAAGATTCTGGGCCTAACACGTACACTTTTAACAAATGAATGTTCAAGGCTATAGGAGAAACTAGGAAGACTTGATATTATTAGGCGCTTGCATGCATTTTAATCAGCGATATCTATTGGTAAACATTCGATGTGTTTAAATAAACGGCAAGGGTTTTGGGTTTTACCAATTTACTTTTACTTTATTGTTATCATTTTGAAACCCACCCATTTAGTATTGTTGAGTTATTCAGTAAATAATAACTTCAATCATGGAATGCTCCAAATAGCCTTTTCGACATTCATTCCCTTTTTTATTAAAAAAACATGCCGCTGAAACCCATCAGACACTTTTAGAAACTTATGGTGATGCTGCTTTGTCATATCCCAATTGTCGGTTTTGGTTTCAACGATTAAATAGTTGAAACTAAAACAGCAGTTGGGGTATGATTCACCACTGATTGGAATATGATTAGAAACACCACTCTCAAAGAGTGGCGATTTCGATGTCAATGACAGAGAACGGCTTGGTGGACCCAAAACAAATTCGAAGACAACCAGTTGCAGGACTTATTGAACGAAATGATGGAAAATATTGTGATTGATATATATTGTATCAATTTTTCTCAATAAATGCCATTTAATGTGAAAAAATTATAAAAATACATACAAGCATCTAATAATTTTACTATTTCTCGAATGTTTTGATTGTTACCATCATAAAAGAGATCCTGTTTAAGAATAAGAAATTTACTCATTCTAAAGAGATATTTCATTCAAGCATAATGTAAATTTATTTTATGGAATCATCTATAATTTAATCTCTTTATGTTTACCGAAACTTGAACCTAACGCAGAGAAAATTTAAATTTTTGAAATTTTCCAATTGAAAAGAAATTTGTATTCTTTATTTAAAGCAAGCGTTAAGAAATTTTATTATGTAAAATTCAAGTACCAAAATTCAGTGTAATTGTGTTGTCAATCATCTGAAAAGTTGCAAGTATAAACATCCGGAATGATAATTTGGACAGCCATTTTAGTGAAGAACTCCACCGTAGCTACAATCCCTACACTAAGACTATTTCATTCGACTACAAACACAAATTATTCAACTGCAAATTTGAAGTAAATATAAGATCTATATAAACTCTTTTTTTCGGAAACTTTTTCCTGAGGTCCAGCCTCTTTTAATAGTGAGATTTAAATCTCTTAAACATGATTTTTCTCTGTAAACTAAAAATTTAAATCTTTAGAATTCTGAAAATGACAACTATTATATACCAAATTATATCTTGCACCTTTCTAAAAACTCAATAATATTCTAATTTCATATAATACCTTCAAGAACAAAATTGCAATATAAATAAGAATTAAAAAAAATATTTCGGAACATCCTCTCCCAAATATATTCACATATAATGGCAATTCATTCACATTCCATTATAATTCACCTTATAATGGCTTTCCAAATCAGAATGGAAATCCCTTTCCATACTTTATATAACTCAAGGGCAGATAAAGATGGTGCTAAGTAATTGCCAACTATCTTACCTTTTGTGAAAATCGACTAGAGTCAAGTCTTCATGGTTTGCCTTACTTGCAGTGATACAGATCTTCAGCATTGATAAAGTAGTACTTTATCATTGTGTTTGCATCAAAACATTTATAGGGAGTATTCTGTGATTATATTAAAATTATATTCTGTGATTTCCTAAATCAAACGGCATTTTATGAAGCGAAGATGAATGGAATACTTTCTAAAATTTATAGGAGAATACAGCGTTATCATTATTGGTGATATAATCTGACAATCCTGTGTTCTTCAGAACTTCTCTTTCATACTAATAAAAATAAATACAAGCTTATTAATCCGGGCTATTAAAAAATCCCAAGAAACATATGATGGAAAAAAATCAGAGTAAAGAAAAATCCATTCATGGCCTCGTAGAGTCCCTAGAATATATATTTTTTGAAATAAGATAATAACGTCTGAACTTCTTAAACTAATAGGTCGTAACATCAGATGAAATAGGCACAGAAACATTGTTATTTCACATACACATAAAAAACATTACAAGATTCAAAGCCTCCAAATTCTTAGATAGAAGTAATTCTGAATATCATTTTAATTTTAAATATTTATTAAAATTTGTCAAATAATTTATTTTAGTTGATTTTTCTTTTAATCAGTTTTTATATTCATATTTATTTTTCAGCATTGGGAAAGCTAAGGATTTTACAACAAGAAAAGATCAAAAGAGAAAGTATTATAATAAATCCTCAAATAAAAAAGAAGGGTACAAAGTATTCGATTAATATTTTCCTGAGGTGATGAAAACAATAATAGTAAATTTAATATGAACAGTTTTTAAAACATTTCTATTAATGTATTTAAGTAAAAAAAAATCCTTTTTTATGTTTTAATCTTTAATTTATAATATCTTATTGTAAATATTAATTTTAATTATATATTATTAATATTTAATCAATATTTGTTATTTAGATTAACTTCAGCTGTAACAGTTTGATGAGGCTTAACGCTAATAGAAACCGTTTAATCTTGACATGTATTTTTGAAACATAGGTTAGAATGTAATTTATTGTATAGAGAAATATTGAAATATTCGTGGATATATACTTTAGTTGCCTATATAATATGAAATATGAGAAAAGATGACGAATGCTGTGGAATTTCTTTATTTTGCCATACAATTTGTTGACGTTTTGCTGATAATGGTTCATTAATCTGTATGAATGACCGGCATCTGTGTTACTTGTAATGGGGTTATTATTCTCTGATCATAGAATCAGAAACAATGCTGTTTGTGGAAACTGTATTATTCAGTTCACTTCGAACTTAAATTCAGACTTTTGAAATATTTTTTCATCGAATTCTATTAGCTGATAATTAAGTCCTGAAAATATTGAAATAGGTTATTGTTATCTGCAATACAAATGCGTAATCTTTCAGAGCTTTTGCACTTGACGAAGTCAATTTTAAAAATTCAATAATTAAATTATATTCTTTCTAATAAGAAATCCCACTGAAGGCACGTCAGGTTTGGGAATGAAAAGTTTCCGTTTAAAAATGCAGACTTTCGCATCTCTGTGGAGTATTTGTGTTTATCTTCGGAACCCTGATGACAGTCGTTATGACACTGCTGACGACGGTCTATATGAGAGATCAATGACTGTGCTATTCGTTATTTCGAGATGATCACAGAGCCAGAAATGTCGCCATTTGTAACAACTACAGCATTCAATTAAAAGTGGAAAGAATTTCTTCTGGATTGTGATTGGAGACAAGAAAAAGGAAACTCGACTCTAAAACATTTTAGAAATATATTTGGTATTGAAAAGTTATTTATTTTAAGCTATTTTATTCTTTGAAATAAAACCATCAATTAAACACAAGGAGCTTCAAACACATTTTCCATAACATTCGTCATCTTTTCTCTTACGTCATATCATATATAATCCCAAACATATGTCCATGAATATTTCATTTCTTTTCTAAATAATATCTAACTCTCTAACCTATATTTACAGAATTCATGCCAAAACTGAAGGATAATCAACGTTACTGGCTGTCACTCGAAAAAGATGAACGCCGTTTTTTTATCAACGTTATGCCTCATTAAACTCTTTTAGCTGAAATTAATCTTCCTTTGTTTCGAAATATTTCAAAACTGAACTATATGCTATTTGCCACCGTTCTCTTCACGGATGGTTAACTGTCATAGCTTTTCAAATAAGAACGCTTGTATTTCTAAATTCCGTTTTTATACACATCTATTTCACTTGGAAAAAGTTAGCAATGCATTGAAATCCCAATTAATTTTGTAAGTAATTATTATTAGAAATTTAAAGAGTGCGTATACTGAGTACTCACTACATTTTTGAGTGGTGGATATTTTTATATATTTATACGCACATTTCTCCTTTTTATCAAACATTTTGTTAAATAATTTTAGCTATTTAATGTTACTAACATTTTTTTCCCTACAGTTTTGCGCATTGCCCTTGCAACAAAAACTCTCGGGATCAACCAAACAATTTTCAAGCAAACAAACGACAAATATTAACCGAATCAAAACAAACAAAGAAAGAAAAGAATAATTTTTGTACACAGAAAAAAGTTATTGAAAAAATTCGTTTAGAAGAATTACTTCAAATTTTAAATTTTAATTAAGTAGTAGTTTTTGATAGTAATTTCAATATATTTTGAACATAACTCTAAGAAACCAACTAGGCTTCTAGAATCAGATTTATGAAATTCTCACTTCAAAGAAAGTTCATTTTAATTTTCTTGGAAATTAAACTCAAATAAATTAAAAGCTCGGATGCATTTTATATTTTCTCAACCAAACGCATTTTCATATCTGATTTTTTAAAGCTTTCATATATTATTGGAATTTCTCTAGAATCCTTGAGCCTGTTTCACTTTTCTACTCTCTTATTTTATGTCTTATAGTTAATATCAGTTAGAGTTACAGAATTTGACCGAGTATCACAACCTCAATTCTGTTAAATATTTGGGTAATAAAATGGTCAATTTATGTTGTAACAATGTAAATAGAATTTATGTAGTCTTAGTTCTAGAAAAGGCACTACATAGTTCCAGTTAGAGGACAAGGGGTTTACTGGGGGACAAGAGCAAAACTATCTACCAATAAAATATTTGGACACCCGTGAAAATGAGGATATTTGCTGTCCTAATTTACGTCACTCCTTCTGTATTTATATATCGAGTAGGAAACGGCAATGGCATTAATTGCATGCAAGATGCCACAGAATTCAGAGTTGTCCAACTTCGAGAAAGGCGTAATTGTAGGATATCTCAGAAATAGCCGATCCTTAAAAAACTTATCTAGTGAGTTAAACATTACAAAATCGACAGTGGATTATCTTGTGATTAAGAAGTCGAAGATGAGTGGTGATTTCAGTATGCCCATCGACCAGGCAGACGTAAGAAACCAAGCGATCGAGACCAACGTGTGCTGTCCAAAGAAATTTGGAAAAACGCATTAAACAGATGACCATATACTCTTGTAGTTCAACAAGCATTCGAAACAGTTGTTAGATAAATGCCATTCGAAAGGAAGCACATTTGCTAGGTTTTTGTTCGTACTGTCGCCCACAACTCTTTGATTAAAAAATCCAACCTTGCTGCTAGGTTATCTAGACATATGCAAGACATATCGAAATTGCTCCGTAGATCAATGAGAACAGGTTCTCTGGATTGATGAATCAAGGTAAATGTCTATGAGTCCGATGGCAGAGTCTGAATTTGGCGTATGCAAGAAGAATGCCTTTTTCCGGACAGAATTCATTGTGCCTACAGTAAAGTGTGGAGTATGTGGAATTATGGTCTGGGAATGTTTCTCGTGGTATGGATTGGGACACTTGATCTCAATTAATGGAATGCTCAAATGAGCTTCCTGCTCTGAGGAAATTTTATGTGTTGGTTCTTTGTTATTTCCAAGATGACAATGCGATTTGTCATGTTGCGATGGATGAGTAAAGGATGAACTGAGTGGACTAGAACGCCCATATTCCACACTTGAATTCTATAGAAAGCCTCTGCGACGAGCTGGATCGCTGAATTAAGGGGTGCAACAACCGTCCAAAATCGGTGAAAGAACTTACATGTCATCTCCAAGCTGAATGGAAGAAAATGCCATTGTTCATCATACAAATACTTGTGGAAAAGTATGCCTCAGAGGGTAAAGACTGTAAATGTGTCTGGTGAAGATTCAACTGTTGAATATGAATGCGTTTACCAATTTTATCAAAAGTGTCCGATTACTTGTTGGCACGGAATGGCATTCTCAAACGAAAGGACTTTTTAAGTATAAAAACTTAATTTCTAAAGCTTATATATCCCTTTTTTGTTATTTTCATTATATTCAGCTGATAAAAAATGCTATATATTGTAAGAAAAAAGTTAGATTATTTAATTCTATGAGAAATTGGATCAAAGGAAGATGATTTATTATTAAACTGATTGTTTCATAAAAAAATAATTAATGTTTTTAATGAAAACTTTAAGATTTAAAACTATCAAATATCGTTGCGCAGACTGCGAATAATGAAGTCAGTTGTACTTGCGAGGTACAGATTAAGTGCACGATGTTAATTAATTGTTGAAATTCACAGTTAAATCCTTACTAGGAAGAAATGGTTGTGATTTTGCAGTACGGAGTAAAATAGTGAATAGTTATGTTTCTAATGACAAACAATTAAATTTACCTCGTACCTCTAATGTTACATATGATCTATATGTTTTATTCTAATATATGTCAACTCTTATAAAAAGAATTCCATTTAATTTATTTGTAAAAAATGCATGATTTGCAGCCTTTTCAATTTATAATAATTAGATTTCATACGTAAAAATGCTAACCTTTCATTTTTTGTTTAGTTAATAAATGTGTTTAAATGTTTAGGTAACAGATATGGAACACGATTGCTACAAAAGGTGGAAGTGCCTATAATTTCGAATAAGGAATGTGAAATGTGGCATCATTGGAAAGGAATCAATGTTCGCATTTTTCCGGAGATGATGTGCGCTGGATATGAAGGGGGTCGAAAAGATGCCTGTGTGGTAAGAAATTGTATTTCATGAATTAAACTATTATAAAACAATTTTTTTATAAAATTATTGTTGGAATTCAAGAAGTGTTTGGCTTCACATTCTTGAATATTTCCACAGTATCATTTCATAGCTGTGAAATTACGTTTAGAAAAATCTTACAATTCGCTGATTCATACAGAATTACACATGTATTTTTCAGTTTAGATTCACCTTTGCTCTTTAAGGTGGGCTGGAAACATATATTTTTCGACATTCAATTTATCCTTCTACAAAATAATAGCAACTACCAGAACTTCTCTGTTCCTTTACAATTATTATCTATATAACTAATCTTCATAAATACTTGTATCCAACGTAATTCATATTTTGTCACAAATTTTTCAAAATATTCAAGTTCCACTCGTTATTATGAAAATAAATCAGAAATGAGTTAACCCTTCTTTGCATGATATTTTCTTTGCGTGCATGTGAAATAAATAAGGGTGGCATAATTCATTAAGAAAGATTAAAGAAAAAAATGTTTAAAAAATGCCTAGTATAAATATATATGATAAAATAATTAAAAAACAGTATGGCGGAAATATCTACCATTGTGCAAATTTACATGTTAAGCTCGGTACAAAATAAATTTAAAAAAGTACTATATCTTTGCATCATTTTTATTCCGGATGATAATTTAAAAACAGTAATTATTCTCATTTAGAAGCAAATTAATTTCACATTTACTGCATGATATTGTAGAATATACTTTGCGTTTAGAGTATTTACATCAAAGTCACCCACATACTTTTGGTTTTTTTACAGCTACATTCCTTATTACGTAATAGTCGTGAAAAAACTTGCCATCAACAACCAATTTACTGTACCCCCTTTTTTTAGTACATTTTTTTGTTCGCTAATTGTTATGATAAAAATTTCTATCATCATGTAAAGAAGGGTTAAATATTTATAAGCTTCTTCAGCTTCAACACGAGAAGTTTGATTAACACATTTTCAATCTTATAAATGTCTTCAAAATATCCTTAACTATGTTCTAAATATAGATATACTTTCAATTTTTACTTTGGAAGGAATTAATATCTTGAAGAGTGCCATATTTTACCAGAAATGACAACTTTTATTTGTCTTTTTTTCCTTTTAGTTGCATCTGATTTTTAACTTACTTATAAAATTGCATTTAACTACAAATTTTCAATGCGATTGCTTATTAACATTTCAAGTATTGGCTTATCAAACACTCATTTGACAGAAAAAAATAATCTTTCAATGTAAATGTACTTTCTTTGAAGATTAGATTGTTATATAAGTCATAAATTTCTGAAATATAAAAATTAAACCGTTTTGAAGTATAATAACTTTAACTTTTATTGCCTACGGCCTATCGATAATTTCTGATAAGCTTCAATAGTCTCTTCAAAATACCAAATCAGCAATGTCACTTCAAATTGTACATCTAATATCGAGTATTTTCTGTTTTGGATTTATTAGAAGTTAAACCACTTATTTTGAATTATTTTCTGTGATTAGACATTGACTGAAAAGACGTTATTTACCATCCTAACATTTCTAAAATGATCATGAGCCCCAGCTTTCTAAAATGTTCAAAAGTTTGATTTAAAAATCTGTTCAAACAAAACACAATTTTCAAAGCTATTTCAAGACTACTATAAAAATTAACTTTGTCATGATTTTGGAACGATTAATTGCTCTATCAAAAATGTCTACATTCAATGGCTATTATATTTAACTAACGATAGTTGTATCCATACTACTTTTTTAAATCTTTCGATGAAATATAGTTATCATAAAATTCACTACTGAATTATCACGAAGAATTTATAGCATTTTATTCGGGTTTAATCCAATATATTGCCATAATATTTTAAAAAAAGCATACTGAAAATATAATACTCGAGGTGAGCTCTGATTTATATTGGTAGGATTAGAAGGCTAATTCGAAAGGACTGATCATTTTGGTGATTAAAGTTGATTTTATTTATTTCGGAAAAAACATCCTAAAGGTTGAGCATTGTATGTTATATTTGGTAAAGATTATTATCCATAAGACTTAGATTTTAAAACAGTATAAAATAATCTTACAAATTTAGGCTTTTATCTATCTACAAAAAATTTCTAGAATATTATTTTGTATCTGAATAGTATATATAAAATAGTATTTTGTATACTACATTCGTATATTAAAGTCTTTTTTATGCATCTATATCTTGTTGTATACCTTCTAGAAGTTAAAGCTTGTGACACCTCAAAATTAGATCATTATTTCTTAAAAATATATATAAATTTGATACTGTTGTCAAGTGATAAGTTTTACATGGTAAGCCCGATTGAATTTTTTTAAAAATCTGTGGATTCTAATACATTAATATCATTCCTTTTAAACAAAAAATTAGGAACTGTTTAAAATTTATCGACTTATGGACATTTCACAAATAGTTACCCTTTGCTACAAAAGCCACCAACATTTTATAATTTGCAAATAAAATTTTGTTCAAAGGACAAATTACGCTTTGCGTTTATTCACAACAAATGTGAATGTTCAAACACATAACTGAAAATTATTATGAAACAATTTCAACGGGAGACTTTAGAGTTTTTAGATAGTAAAAATATATCTGGAAAGGAAAGATGCTCTTTTCATTTTTCTAAATAAAACAAATGTTAAAAAAATTATTAGAAATTTTAAATATTTTTTGCAGAAATAATATTAAAAAAAACTATATGTATATATTTGCTTACCTTAATGAAAAAATAATTAAAATGAGTCACGTCTAGAAGCTTTTTACAAACATTGTCCTGGCACAGATTGTCCCTTTTTTCTCAATTCTTTTCCATTTAAACTTCATCCTGTATAATGCTTTTCCTGATTTTCTAAGACTTAGTGATGATATTGGCCGAAGAAAACAAACCAATATAACCTAATTTTATGGCAATTAATAAATTTGTTGTTATTGAAACATATAGACAATATTTTTTAAAACTTACAGATTTGGATATCAACTTTTGTCTTTTGTAATCAAATGTTTATGATTTAATTTTTTACCATAATATAAAAAAAAAATCTTGTTTAAATTTATTAAACGTTACAATATAAATACTAGATATTAATACAGCATACTCTCTTGCTGGCTTCCATACTATCCAGCCTTGTTTTCTTTCATCGTAATTAAATGAGGAAGGCAAGGAGTCTATTAAGTTATCTATTAAAGATTTTTTCAAACCCTAAAATTTGTAAGTTTTAACTCTTTATCTTAGCTTTACTTTCTCATTTCTGTGTAATCATTTATCAGTGAAAAATTAAATAATGTTAAGTCAATTTTCTTGAGAACTAAGCCTACTATTTAAAATAATATTTTGTTTGTTTCCTGCGTTTAAGTTCGGCATTACAGAACTTATATTAAAATGTGAATAGTTAATATTTTTTAACATACATTTTCTCTGATAAATTTTTGAAACGTGCAGTACTATATGTAAACATATACAAACTGCCATTACTGAGTCTTCTATATTGACTCGGCATGTTACCGTAAACTGCTACTATGATTCACCGGCCACAGCTGCCTTCTCATTGAGATAAATGGAGGGTTTAGTACTCAATAAGAAATGGAAAAATAGTATTATATCAGCGAGTTTTGGTAAAAGAACTTTGTAATCTAGCGAAGAAATGAATTCATAGAACACCAGCTTTTTTGTTATCAGACTAGACCTTCAACCTCTTTAGGCAGGATACTCAAAAGTGTACTGTATTTAAAATTGTAGCTTTACAGAAAATAATAAGTTTTTATATTGCTTTTTATACTCGTTATGCTTACATGTTTTTCTGATTAAATTCAAATTACTAGAACAATAAACTGCATGAATCAAACATATTTCTGCTGATTTAGTGGAAAAGCAAAAGAAATAATTTTATTATTCGTAATCTCTTAATCATACATTATGATTTATTCCTCGTTTGACTGAATGCAAGCTTTTTTGCCATCCTTTCAAACCTGGAAGAGCTTTAAAGTTAGATTTTTTTCGTAACGAATCATTGTATTTCACATCCAAAATACCAAATTGAAATAAAAAGAATTTGTGAAAACTGTAATTAACTGCATCAAAAAGTAAGATCAATTTATTTTAATTATTTACAACGTTTTATATTTTAATTTTTTTTCCAGGTATTAAAGAATTTGAAAATAATTTTTCTCAAATTCATTATTAAACAGCACCATTAGTAAGGAATTCCTTAAAAATAATCGACTGATTCATTAATTATTGACTAATTAACTCAAAATAATCAACTAATTGGTGTATTCTCGATATTTACAGAACTGCATTATAAGATTTGTAAATATCAAAAATACACAAATTCACAAAATTTCAAATCTCTAGCCCATCAGAAAATGAATGAAAAATCTTTTAAAAATTCAGTCATTACAAACATAAAATAAATCAAATTAGACAAAAGTGTATAAATAGGCTTGAATAAGTACAAGAGTACAAATACCCTCCTTATTTTTTAAAGAATTCTGATGATTTTCCAGTGTGTACCGCTCAGTGTACCATTCCATATAATAAAATGCTTTGTATTTCATGCTAAAAATTCATTATTTTTAATTGGAATATAAAAATATAGGTTTTATAGTTTTAAATATAGATCTTATAGGTTTTACTGTAGCATATTGATTTTATTTATTATTATCTTAACCTGGTATATTGATTTGATTTATTGACTTAATCTGAAATATTGATTTTATTTATTACTAGTCGCCTCTGGCAACCAGCTGGTTCGCCATGAGTAATGCGTTCTAAAATGTTCAATTAAATCACATATTCATTAGCCAAAATTTAAGAAATAGTTAAAGTTAAAAGATTCAGTTATTTGTAGTTAAGGATTCGGTAACTTTATTCGGAAAAATTGAGTTTTAATGCTCTAACAATTTATCGATCATACTTCTAAAATATTAAAAATGTTTTTTTCGGTGATATTTCCAAAATGTTAATTATGTTTTTTAAAGAAAGCAAAAAAGGGAAAAAATTATTGAATTAATGATACAGATATTGCAAACGATTATAGAAATAAGCCATTAAGTCGGGATTTCAATGCATATTCTGTCCAAATTCAATCAGGTTTACTGTAAATAAAGATAATTTATGGAATTAATGATATAGATATTGCAAACGATCATAGAATCCTTTGGCTTGCATTTATTTTTTTAGAAGATATCACATTTTATATTTAGGTTATTTTATCCAGTCACGTGCTGAAAGTTGTATTTCTTTAGATTTGATTTGCGATGATAATTGTAGTTTTTTTATTTGAACTTCCGGCATTGTTTTATTTTATTTTATCCAGTCACGTGCTAAAAAACATGGTTAAAATATTTCTTTAAAAATAGAAGCTTGAGTTATACATTAAAAAACTGATACCATTAGAAAGCTAATTTTTTTAATCTTTAAATTGATGTTAAAATCATGTTTGTGCGATAATATTTTCGGAAGTTATAGCGGAAAAACGTCGAAATTTCGCTTAAATTTTAATTAATTCAAAATCTAATTAAAAATTAAAAAAGAGCTCCGAGGTGCACATTCATGACTTCCAAGGTATACATGTACCAAATTTGGTAGCTGTAGGTCAAACGGTCTGACCTGTAGAGCGCCAACACACACACACACACACACACACACACACGCACACACACACATTGAGCTTTATTATAATTATATAGATTATAGATTATCTTAACCTGGCATATTGACTTTAATTATTATCACTTACATATGAAACTATGGTAATTTAATCAAAGGTTTACAATTAACAATCTTTTTTCAAGTAATGAATTGCATAAAAATAACCACGCTAATTTTATTTCTAGGGCGATTCAGGCGGACCATTAATTGTTTATTTAGATGGAAGGTGGACTTTGGTTGGAATCATATCAGCTGGTTTTGGGTGTGCTCAATGGAGGCAGCCTGGGATATATCACAGCGTTTCGTCAACTGTCGACTGGATCAGCAGCCATATCAGTTGACCAAATGTACAGTCACAAACTTTTTGTCACACTAATTTACTTTTATTCGTTTCACTTAAATGATTTTAATTCCCTTTTTTCCTTCTATATTAATATATTCCTCATCAGGTGAAAGGAAAAATGGCAGCATTTCTCTTTAAATTCAAGACTTGACTTGTCTTAAATTAACAACATCCATTTCTTAATGCAGGGGTGATATTCTTTTTTTAAAAAATTGATTTATCTGTTTATTTTCAAAACTGAGTGCTCATGAGATAAAGCAAGATTCAAGGCATAAGGAATTTGAAAAAGAACTACTAAGCATTTCAGCTACATTTCAAATGATAAGGCAAAATTCAAAATTAATAATTTTTTATTCAATTGATCTTTTTTGGAAAAGAATGAAGGTTTTTCTTAAAACACCGATGGATATAAATTGCATTCACTGAGAATAAAATTATGTGCTTCAAAATGTTTAAAATTATTGCTGCCCATTATATTGGTAAGGAATCACAATTGCATGTGTACTTAGTGATGTAAAATCAATTTCATTAATAACATTCATAGAAATAAGTTCACATAATTTGTTATATATTATGTCATATCATATCAAATGTATCTTATCTGTCGTTTAATGAAAGTAAGTTTTATGACAAATGTATGTTATCTGACATTTAAGTGTATGTAGTCTGGCGCAGTGCTGTAAAATCACATTTTTCGAAAAATGCGAGATAGACCGAAAAGTAATTTGCTAATATAAATTAAGATACACTCAAATACCTATATAAATTATCAAATATATATCAAATCAAATAATAAAATGAAATCAATTGAAACGAATAATTTTTACTAATACGTGGTCGAAAAGCAAAAATTTTTGTAAGGGAAAAATTCATAGAATTTAATTTATTTTCAAGCAAATCTGATTGCAACATTCCAAACTACGTACACAGTTGAATTTCCATTAGTCATTTATGATTGAGTGAAGCAAGTTTCTTTGGTGGATTATTCATCTGGTAGATATTTTGTAGATATAATTTTCAGTCCATTTAACAAATACTCAATTCTTTACTCCCAAAAAATCTTTGCCTTACTCAGATATGCAGAAATTCCGAACAGATTTCGAAAAAATAGTATAATAAAGAGAGAAGCCTATTAAACTTTATTTAAGAATTGAGAGAAATTTAACGAGATAAAATACTAATTCTATTAAACGTTAAAACGAAAATTATCAAGAAATTTGTTTCATTATATTTAAAAAAAAAATCTGAATCTTCATAAGGTTTAATCTAGTAAAAATGTGTTTATAAGGCTAAGAACTCCTTTGTAAATCTCTCAAACGAAAGTATTATTTAATATAGCTATATTTAGTATAACATCGACAGATGCAGTTCCAACATTATTTTCCTGAATGTTTTATTACTTAATAAAAAATGCATTTTTCACTGCAATATATTAGGTTGTTCGGAAAGTAATTTCGTTTTTTCCCGACAGAGGATTTAATTGTATTTTTCGCACCCAATTTCATACTTAAACCGCAAAATCATTTTATGTTTTAAGAGCTGATATAGCAAGGCTTGAGTGTGAAAAAGTGCAGCTGATTCTTCGCAGTAGTTTTTGGATGGTGCCCTTTTAAATATGGAGAGCAATAAACAGCATTTTCGTCATTTTTTTCTTTTTTGCTATAAAAGGTAAAAATGCTGTTCAAGCCAGAAATAAATTAGCCAATATGTGTGGAGAAGATGTGTTTACAGTACATCAGTACCAGAACTGATTTGCAAAATTTTTCCTTCAAATGAGGAGGCCAAAAACCACCTCGATCAGTTTTTTTTTACAGCAAAGACCAAAACTTTTATGAGCGTGTAATCATGTTACTACCAAAAATATGGCAAAAGGTATTAGACCAGAATGACAATTTTATAATTTAATAAATAATTTATTCATTAAACGAAAATTTCTTTTCATTTTGACAAAAAAAAAACGAAATGACTTTCCGAACAACCCAATATTACATGATTCATTGATTAAAACCATGATGTATAAGTTCAAACAAACTTCAATATTTTTGTTACTTATTTACTTTTATGTGTTTTTATTATTTATTTATTTTATTTGCTGTTTATAAGAGCTTAGTAAAGCCGTGCCGAATCCTGTTTTCCTTTTCTGTGAGAAAAATACACATTGCAATGCATTTGTTTTTCCATCATTTCAAATTGCTTCAAAAGTGTAAATTCTATTTTTAATACATTTTTGGCATATTTATTCAGTGTTATTTTTAACATACGAATTCAATATTTTAGCATTATATATGTAAAATCATTAATTTATTATGTCATATTTTGCAATATAAGGTAGTACTGAATATACCACATACCACACAGAGAAATATTCGCTACTGAAAAAGAAATTTGTTTTTGCATTACATTTTTTAAGACTCCATGTTCAATAATTTGCTTTTATAAATTATGTTGTCATAATCATTTCTTGTAATTCTTTCAAATGTCGCTATTTTCAGATATTTTATTTGCAATATTTATATTGTATCAAAATAAATGAAAAATAAATTACATTTCCACAGACTAAATTTTATTCAGAATGTAGAATAAGCACAATACACCACACACATCATCTCGAAGATAAGATAAAATTTGTATACATAAAAGATCTAATAAAAATTTTATATCTATTCCTGCTCATATTTTAAAAAGAATTTGTCTTTAATATGAAATGCACAATATTTTTTCAAGAAAAAAACTTCCTTTTAAATTCATAATTTTCAAAAAATAATACTTAAGAATTTTTAGTTTTTAAAATACTTATTTTTACTTCATTAAATATAAGGCTTTTTGCCGATTTATTCAGCAGGAAAATAATCATATAGGTCTATATGAGAACATCAAATAAGCTTAAATTATCCATAGCTTATTGTCTCCCACAGTGTAGCCCATAGATTTCTATTACATTAATAGACGGTAAATTTTGGTTTCTGACTGATCCATCAGAGACTGAGTTTGAAGTAGTTGAGTTTTTTTTAAACAGGATAATGAGACAAAAGATGGTTTTCCTCGGTTCGTTCTGAAGGGAGTACCTAACCAATAATTGAAAATCATTCAGCTATATATTTTATCACATAAGTTTAAAATATCACATAGCTTATTTTCTCTCTCAGTGTAGACCATAGATTTCTATTACATTAATAGACGGCAAATTTTGGTTTCTGTCGTATCCATCAGATTGTCGTATCCATAAGAGATGCTCCTTAGTTTGTTACGAAGGGTGTATCTAATCAACCATTAAATATATTTTCATAATCTACTATTTTACTTAATTTTTCGAAATGCTGGATATAATTCCTTTATCTCTTTTCAGAAATATTATTATAACTATATATAACCAGATATTTCCCAATACAGACAATTTACCAACATTTTTCGAATATACTATTTAGAAATATATATTTAGTAGAAAGAAATATATATTTAGTAAAATATACTATTTAGTAGCCTGTTCTATATCTCTGTAAATTTTATTCTACATGAATCACAAATGTCCACCATTTTTAATTCCCTAAATTGGAGATTTTGGAAACCATTTACATGAAAAGATGAAATCCTATTTTGCTCTATTTCTTTTGCTTTGCCTCTGAACGCTCATCTTTAAGTAGTATCTACTTACTTTAACTCAAAAATAAATTCTTATGTCTTCCCAGCAACATTCTCTCAAATAATAAATTCTTTATCTATAACATTTTATTTTGTTGAATATAGGGAATATTTCTCTACCGAAGTATTTCTGCCCTGTTCGAGTGCACATTGTTGTATTATCACAAAGTAATACGCTATTGCGCTACCAGCGCATCTATGAACTGTGCCTACTGATAATAGCTTTAAGAAACTCGAAAGACCTTTAAAAAGTTAGCTGAAAGTTTAAGAAAAAATAAGCAGGCGTTTAATTGCATCCATTACGTTTATTCTTCAGAACACACACTCACTCGAAAACAAATTTAAAATCATTGCACGTTCAAAAAACAAAACAGTATTTAGGTTACAGTTAACAACAGTCATTATGTACAATTAACAAAACCAATATCAAATAAAAGAGAGGTAGACATGACACACATACCCTGTGCTTCTGTTTACAAAAAATAGAAGATTCTACATAAGAAAAACCAGAAAATAGTTTTTCTGACAAGTCATTCATTTATTCACATTGAGCCACTCTTTAATTTTTATACAAAATCCCGATAAGCAATTCCATGTCATGGTTACGAGTATTTCTCAAAGCTAATAAAAATTTTCTTCATAAACTATTAATTTCACAACACACTCGTAGCGTTTTCGCATGATTGTTAAAATAAATTTACTCTGCTTTTCCTCGCTAGTTACTGATCGTTCACACTCCACTTGAATGTTTACTTTTCTTGATTTCCAAGCAAACAAGGAATCTTTAATAATCTTCAAGAGAACGATAATGTGCTGCCATCTTTAGTTAGGAAGGGGGACTAATCCCAACATATATAATGCCTGTAAGCAACGTAGTTGGATCCGTAAGATTGTTGTACTCCTTTGCAATTCAAAATTAGGAAGAATATGGTTATATTCTCCCTTCGAATTTGAATGCTGTAATTAAGCTTTGGGCTTGCAGGTCCTGTTAATTATAAGGTTCTCTTTACAAATACTTTTTAACCTGAGTAAATTCAAAATTTATCTGATATGTAATAGATAACCGCCGCAGAAAGGGTAATTAACTTTTACTATATAAAATCGCGAAATATGTCTTGTATTAAAACATTTGGAACAAGTACTATATTCAAAGGAAATGTGCAATCGTGACTGGAATAAGACTTAAAGCAAAAAATCGCAGAAGATTTTTCATTCCTTTTGTTTTCAGCTGTTAGATAAATTAAATAATAATAAGGTTAGAATAGGAAACAAATACTTCAATAGTAAAGATTATGATATGTGTTTTGACAAGTTCGAACAATACCTGCAGAATAGTTTTCAAATTAAAATTCCTCATATGGATGGAATAGAAATTTTTACAGATGGTTCGAAAGAAGATAACAAAGTAGGAACTGCAATAGTAGTATATTACTTTGGGAAGGATTACTTGAGATTTGAGATTTGGATTACTTGAGATCGATAAAAGTCTTGTGAAATAATCGAAACATGCAACAAGTTTCCAAGCAGAAGTGTAAGCTCTGAAGATTGTCATTGAATGGCCTTGTGAAAGGGTGGAGGACAGAAATGCTCAATTTTTACAGATTCTTTGTCAGTCTAACAAGCCATAATTTTTTGTAAACACATTGTATAATCACAATAGAATAATACAATTATCTTCATCAGTAGCTTTGATTTGCCAACAGATTATATAAATCGCATTAGAATAACACAATTATCCTCATTAGGAGCTTTGTTTTGCCGCCACACCAAATAAATCCCATCGGAATAACACAATTAGCTTCATTATGAGCTTTGCTTTTTGGTGAAAATTATCTCGGGTTTTTTACATTTAATTTACTTATCTAAACATGTTCAGAGTATAATTGTCTTTTTTACTGATGGATGATTTTATGGTGATGAGAACTCCTAATTGACTGAGCTGTAAATCCCATGACTTTTAAACTAAATTTTTTTTTATTACAAAAATCATAAGTTCTTCAGTCATTTTTCTGGTTTTAAATTTCTCCTTTCAGTTTGGTTCTTGCATTTAAAATTTTATGTAGGAGGTGATAAGGATTTTTAATGCATTGATATTGTTGATGAAAGTAAAGTTTTGGTTCTAGCTTTATTACGAGTCACTTATCAAATGTAGCATTCTGGTCACTGCACCAAAAGTTTTTTATAATGTATAGATGCAACAATTCTAATCAGTTAATCAAATCTAAATAGCAAAGTTCTGAAATTCCACATAACAAAAGATAATTGAATAGCCTGAACAACAATTTGATTGGGATCTTATATTCAGGTATTTACATTAAAATTTTCGTTGACATTTAAAAACAAATTCATCATTGGATAATTTGGAAATTCAGAAATACATATACGTAAACTTTTTTTTCCCTTTCAATTTTCAGGAATGCATTGCACATCCAACACCGACACATCCAAAATAAAGTTTTTTTCTCTCTCTCTTTTGGAAAATTTAATGATGAAGATCTGTAAATATTTTTGAATGATATCCAAGTCAAATGTCTCACCATAAAATGATAAATTGCGCTAAAAGTACAATTCATTTGCTTTTATATTCGGAATGTGAGAAGAGGATTTAAAAAAAAACGATGTCAGATCAGGCGAAAATAGTTCAAAAAGTTATATTTCTTTTCCTTTATTAAAAATATAGAATTATAAAATTTATCAATTCTAATTTAATAATACTGAATTATAGAATCATAGCATTTATAAATTGATAAATTTTAAAAAATAAAATTTTGAAATTCTACATAATAAAAATGATTATATCACAAATGGAAAAAATAACTGCTTTGTGCATCCAAATATTTACATTAAAATTTACATTGATATTCAATTATTAGCTGGGCTGCAACTTCTGGAACTAAATAGAGATCTTTAAACGAGAGATGATGCAAGTGTGAAATAAAGACTACGACATGTTTAATTTTAAACAAAAATATTTATTATAGGACCTAAACAAAAATAAATCAGCAACATTTGTAATTTGTTAATGTTTCAAAGCATATGAAAGTAACATTAACTAAGCTCTGATGTAATGCACACAGTGTTTTCTTTCAACAGTATACTGCAATGCATAGATTATTACTGTAATTGAGTCAATTATTGCGCTACAAAATTCAGTTAATACATATTCTCACTGAATTAAACCCAATCATAATTTTTTCAATCACTGTTTTTTAAATAAATCCACATTAACTGTTTTAAAAATGGCCACCAAAAAATATAGATATTTTTTGGTAGTTTAATCGATTTTCTAATTTATAAGTTCAATAGCAGCGTATTTAAAACTCTTTCTAGAGCCAGAAATCTAATAATTTAACTTTTTTTTCTGTACAAGCATCTAATCAATGTATAGCAAACTCTAATCCAATTTCATAACCATTAAACATGAAACATTTAATTGCTAGGATTTAAATCTTGTAGTGGAATGAACATCATTATAATCCGTTCGGTGGAAGCAACAGGTCCTTTGTTTTCGGGAACATTTCTTTAATACTCTTATTTCACGAAACAAACACGAAATGCAAGACATTAAAGTACGCTCCATAACAGAACAGCATCTCATTTGGTTTTAATAACAATCGCAAAGCCCTATGGGATGTGTACATAATCAGGCATTGCAATCTATTATCCAAAACAAAAGATAGAGTAATGCAACTGTTACAATCTTCAAACAAAAACAAAAAAATTCCCACTTCGTAAATAACTTCCTTAAAACTGATTCAGGATAATTATCTGAAACAATCCTACAATATTTATAATTTTGGAAAAAGATCTTTTAACTTTTTATTCATCGATCTATAACAGCGGTGCAAATCGATTAACCTTCGAAACTGAAGTGAATAAATCAAATTCGCATCCACTTTAAACAACACTTTAGACATTTCAATTCTCTGAATGAACTATTAACATATATATTCTAAATATTTGTGCATGTTTGATGAAAAGAGAACTTCACTCTAACAAATTAAATAGACTGCGTTTTTAATTAATTAATTAATTAAGTGAAAAACTCATTTTAGATGTGACTGTAGTCAGAAGAATAGGTTCTTATGTAGCCATCAGACACAAGCTTTGGCAGGGAAAATCTCATTAAATAAGAATAGGACAGGGGCATTTGGAAATTCATAAGATTAGAAACGTTTGATGAAAAGAAAACTTCACTTTCAGAAACTAAAGAGATGGATTTTTTCATCAAATTAATCAAGCGAAAAACTTATTTTGGAATATATGGTGTAACTGCATTCAGTTGAATAGGGGCTTAGGTAGGCATCGGTAGCATGCTTTGACAGGAAAAACCTTATTAAATGAGCATATGAGGTAAGATAAACATACCAGACTAACTGAAGTAATTAAGATTTTTTTAAAAAAAATTAACTTAAACCTTATATTCCCACACTCTAATATATAAAATCTGCTAAGGTGCAGTTAAATCCTTTGTCCCCTCTTGAAACAAGAAAAGTGTAAATTGAAATATCGGGGGACTACTAATATATAATTTATAATAACATACGTAAATTGTTTATATATATATAACAAAAATCTAGCTTTAATTTTATTCTGAAGAACAGCATTAAGATTCACTCAGCATTCTAATGTTGCTTTGAACATGCTGCCATCTATTAGATAGATTGAAAAACTTAACTCAATTATCTAGAAAATTTTATTTACAGAATAAAAATTAGCTTACAATTTTGATTACACCATACATATATCGGTATAAAATTGTGGATTTTGATATAAAGTAAGATGGGTAAAAAAATTTTTAAATTTGGCCGTGCTATTATTTTTTAAAGGTCGACACATTTCTGTTTTAGAAATTAGAAGATTGAGAATAAGAAAATAGAGCTAATTATCACTAACGAATTAGCCCTCCTCCTCCCCTCAAAAAATCAAAATGTAAGGCATATAATGAATCTAAAGGCATTTATTGTACGAAAATACTCTAAAATGAGACCATAATTAGTAATAACCGAGCTTTTAAAAATATATATATAATAGCGGTTCAGCTGCAATGATTTTAAATAATTTCAACAGTATTTCAAAAACAAATTGTTTAAATACATAAGTTATCGTAAAAATCTGTAGACAGTTAAACTCATTCAAAATAATTTATTACCTTTTAAATCTCTTCATTCTATATAAGTCCGATTCTTGTATACTTAGTCATTTTTTTTTTTTTTTTTTTTGTATTCTGTCAGTTGATTAAAATCAGTTTCGCTTAAAGTTTTCTCTGCATTTAACCAAATTTCAATTAAATAAATTATTAATCTATCTATGTAAATTGATGGTCCCACGTGAAGAGTACCTCGGATCCGGATGTGAGAATGAGAAGCCCCTCCCATCCCCGTGACTCCTCCCATCGATGACGGGGCGTATTTCCTAAAGGAATTGTTGTACCGGAGCCGGTGATGGCTCGTAGGACTGAACCATGGTTCTCGCCAATGTTGCTGTTGTGGCGGTTCAGTCTTTCAAGTATTTTCATGTGCCTTCCGGTGAGTCCGAGTAATCAGTTTGTGATTTGTGATATGTAAATTAATGACGTGAAATGAAGAAAATTCTTGTGTAGCTTTATCTTGGAAAAACTGTATTATGTTATAACAATACATCTCAGTATTCCTTCCCCTCCGAAGAAAACACTGGCAAAAGTTTAATCAAAACGAAAAAACATTAATTGAAAACGCGTTAATAACATATAATTTACTATCGTAATAAATTGAATTTCCCTTTTTCCTTAATTAAGTATTAAATGTTATCTTTTATTGAATCGCGCGAGACTTGTCTCCTTCTTTCAAGGAAATGTCACTAAATATTCGTCGAACAATGTCATCCTAAATTCTATAAAAACAAGTATGTTTATGGGGGTGGTGGTCTCTATTAGGCGTTTTTTGCTAATTATTCAATTAAAGTTATAATATTTTTTATACATACATATAAAAATATAAGTATGTCAAATTTCTTTTAAAATTGTTTTAACGAATAATTATTATTTTTAATTAAAAGATGTATAATTTTTTTTTAATATTTCAAAATATTCCAGGCGACTCAAATTTTAATTTTTTCTATTATTTTTTAATTACTACCCAATATAAATTTAATTGCATGATTTTGTGATTTCAATTATATACTACTTTTTAGAAATATGTTTATGCACTCTTACTGAATTTTTATAAGATGTTTTATGGAACTAAAATTGATACAAAAATACACAAAAATGGAAAATGTACAATCCATACTCTATTTCCTTTTGGTTTTTGATCAACATCTTTATGATTAATTCTGCTTAATTTCTTCAAAAATTAAGAAGCCTGTAACATTTCAAAGACATTTTAATCTAGTTACAATATCCTTTTGTGGAATGTAATTAAAATGTGTTTTATTTGTCTCTAGGCTATTTGAAATATACATTTTATTCAACAATATACTTTAACATTATTTTAGTTGAATATAAAAATATGTTTTGGTGAGGAGAAGATAGAAATAAAATGTCATGTTTCTCCATATTTTTTTAACTTCCACTGTCCACTTAAATTCAGTTTAATTATGATGTAGTATCGTAATGCTTTCTTTGGTTTAGGGAACACTATAAATTCAGCCCTGCTTCCAGTTGCTCTGACTTATTAATTTAAAATATTCAGTGAAGTTAGGGATGAAGTGTGACTTAATGGAATCAGTCAAAATAATTTAAGGAAATCAATTCGGATTGCAATTCAAACTAGTTTCACTAGAAAAAGGAATTATTGTATATATATCGTAATTTTTTTTTAAAAAGAAATCCTTGTATTATGCTTGTATCAATCTATCTATTCTTCGAAAAATCTAAAACTATGAAAAAAATTCCATAAAAATAACTTAATTCAAATTGAAAGATTTTTCGTCATTGTAAATTATTTGCATCAAAAATATTCATTTTTTTTAACGAAGGAGAAAATTTCCATCAGTTTTTAACTAAATAAATTCATTTTTTCTTGATACCTACAGTCTCGTCCATGGTCAGAGTTGCCAAGAGTTATTCACAAGAAATCTTTAATCCTGGACTAACTGGGCAGTTTCAAACATTTCAAATTTGCATCGATCTCTCTTCTAACCTTATTTTAAGGAACTTTTTTGCAAGTTATGCCACAAATACAGTAATAATTTGTTAAAAAGTGAGTTGGTGAAAGGAAAACCAACGGAAATTTTCTAAAACTATCATACATCAAGAGTCAATAGCGTTCGAGACATGCATGATATAAATTTTCCGCCCCCAACTGCGATCAGCGACTTATCAATAGTATATGGCGCCCGAAATATAATATATATTTTTTAAATCTCTTCTTTATTACAGATTTTAAAAAAGACATAAACGCTGGATATACAGAAAGGCCTCTCATATAACTTTTGTGCAACACTTGGGAATGAAACCTGAAACTTGAAAAGATAATATGCTGCTGACAAACGTACATAATATATTATTTAGAATGATTAGGAAAAAAGAGGAATATGGTGAGCTTAATAAGTTATCGTCCTTAATAACACATCTCAGGTAAATTTAAATATAAATTGTAACAGATTAGCATTTATTATAAAAGAAAATAGAATTTCACAAATAATATTCTGAAAAAGGCTGCTCTTTCTGCTTTGGAAATTGTTGGTTGGATTGTCCTTTATAATTATTTGTTTGTTTGTTTTATGCAAATGTGTCACAATTTCAGCAACAGTTGCAAAATTCGAGTAAAAAAAATTCATAGTACAAAGGCCTACGGTAGAGAAATTGAAAAAATAAAATCTTTGAAATGAGCAAAAATAATTTTTACAAGCCATGCTAAGCAAACTTAAACTTTTGCAGTCGGAATGATGATTCGATGCATAGCTATTCACTTAATACATGATCTGTTTATTACAAAAAAAAATAAATACATACAGCCGTTATAAGTTGAGTTTCTCTGAAAAATGAATCCACATCATTTTGACGTTCTATAGGTATTTTTAAAAATAAATATTATCTCTCGCTCTCTCTCTTTATAAAATACCAAACGATGCACCGTTTTGAATGAGGAGACATTTGACTACAAAAGGATTAATGAAATATGCAGTAATAATAAAAAGACAATCACGTCTTCTTTTTTTCTTGTGTAGAGCCGAACACCCTACCATCACTGAAAGTAGCATTTGACAATTACCTTTAATGGGGAATGCAGTAGTAATGATTCTAGAAAGAAATAATGCATCAATTAGCATTCTTAAGCGGTGAAAGAAGGTTTATGCTATACAATGCACATTTGAAGGGTAAGTCCCTTTAAACCTAAAGGTCACGTTAAGTGTCAAATTTCTCTAGCAGTATAATTTCAATCACTCATGACTTTGATATCAGAGCTATGATAATTTATGAAGGCATTTTTTATGAGTTTAGCAATAAATTAGACCACAAAGCTGAATTTAAAAATTATTTTGACAGCCAAAAGATTTAATTTGGTTTATCTAAGATTTATTTATTTATTTTGTAGTAAGTGACTTTTCCGCATATAGATTATGCGGAAACGTAATCATATCATGATTTGCTTGCATGATCAACGCTTCGATATCATGATTTTGATCTTCTGCCACTCCATTTTATTATCTCTATGTTTCTGATTGTAATCCGATCACTACTATAAATCAGTCTCCTTACTTTTTATTTCTGTTCGATACATTTTTGATCTTGAAATGCAGAATGGTCACTTACGTTCCGAGTTGAAACAATGTGAAGATTATAAATCGTGAATTCCCGAGGCAGTTGAATAAACTGACTTCTAAGGATATGTTGAAAACTAAATGAGGAGATGTCACAGATTTTGCATTGTGTATATGTGTATTACTCCATTTTGCAAGTTTTTAGAACGAAAATATTTATCAACTATTTTTGATCTTGAAATGCAAAACAATCCCGAAGTTCCGGTTTGAAACAATGTGAAGATTACAAAATATGAATTGCCATGACAGGTGATTAAACTCAAAAGATTTCCATGGATATTTTGAAAATTGGATGCGGAGATTCTTCTTTTCTGCACCTGTGTATTACTCCACAATATGGTGTATGATTAACTTTAAAAGACTTCCATGATTATTTTGAAAACTGAATACGGAGATGTCTTCGATTGTTTACATATGCATTGCTCCATCTAGAGAGTATTTTAAAACGAAAAGACTTATCCAACCTAAATTTTGTAAAATAAAGTACTTGTGATTTTAGTTTGAGTATTTATTGGACATAATACGTGATTCAATCGTCTTTCCTCTTTTCAAATCTTACCAGCAGGAGGGCGTTTCTACCTGATGAATTGAATGTGATCTTGTATGAATCGGATGTTAAACGGACTGCTACCCTCCAGTCCCAAAGGCAAATCTTTTACACCAGATCACAATGACCTACTGAACTGATTTGCTCAAAAGTAAGATTAAATGTAGGATTATGTTGAAAAGATATGAAAAGGGAAAAATATGTGTGAGAAGAAAGGTAAGCAAGATATAAAGATAAGAAAAGATAAAATTTACACAAGTAAGATTAAATATCAGAAAAGATGAGCTTCAAAAATGAAACACATTAAATCAATCACTTGATTATCGCATTAATCTGGTTATGTCAATTATCCTCAGCATAATTCACATCAATGAGCTAAAACTTTTATCTTCATAACATACTTCTAAATAATTTATTAAAAATGTATTAATTTCTTCCCTTACTTTCCATTTCGAAGTCGCCGTTGTGAATTTAAATATCCGCCAATCTCGCACGCCATTTTCCACAAGATTTCCTCTTCTCGGCATAAACTCATTTCATGATTTCTTTCATGGTCGTTCTTTCTGCTCTGAAAACCTCATAGGGAAGCACTACTGTCAATGGGTTTTTCGAAAGCACATTTCATTCAGTACCTTTCGTGGGACGAAATAAAACGGATGTTTTGTTTCATTTTTTTTAAATTGGAAATTCTCATCTTTTAGAAGAAACAAAAGACGCGCTTGAACTGACAATTCAATATTTAATGCAGATTTAACCCTTTACGCTAGGATGGTGCCTCTCACTCACCATTCAAGACGGTAGCTCATTTTGACATTTTATTTATTTATTTTTCAAATTTTATTGTTAAAACGTTTACAGAACGGTAAGAAGATGTAGATTCATTTTTCAAAGAAATTCTACTTAAAACAATTATGTGTATTTATTTTTTGAGCAGAAAACAAATCTTTCCCTTAAGTGAATAATTATGAAACGAATTAAATTTCCGAATGAAAAGGGTCGCGATAATAATACTTTGCCAAATGCAAGTATTCAGATTTTTACTTATTTCACTACTTTCGCTTAGTTATCATTATGCTTTTAAATACTGAACATCTGTTTATAAACAAGATAGTGTACAAATGTGCATTCCAAGCGAGTCATGAGCCTCAACAGATAAATAAAATTTACATAAATAAAGACAAAATCAATCCACACCCTAAGAAATCAAAATTTAATTTACAGGATCTATTAACTGATAAAATTAAAATAAAGCTTTTATATCGAGAACACACAAGTATGCTGAACTCTCGGTATCCGACTACATTAAAAACACTGATTATCGACCACATTAGCGAATAATTTTACTATTGCTATTTCTTGCAATTCAGACTTTTCTCTTTCCAAAGCAGTTTATTTTTTCTAGAAAAAGGAAGGTCTAATCCAGAGGTTCCCAACCTTTTTTTAAACTGGCGCCCCCTTTTCTAGTGAATATTTCCATATCACCCCCCTCCCACTCCAGATAAATAAGAGCGTACACAATGCATGGTGAAAACAAGAATTAAAAAAAATTCTAATAAATAGAATATTGTTGGAATTGAAACGCTACTGAATTTCTTCTTTATTTAAAAAAGTTTTAGCTTACCTGTCATAAGGACAGGCACAGAGTTTGATGATACAAATTAATTCATAATAAACTATTTCTTTCTAATTAAATAAATCGACAGTTTTAGAGACCAATCAAAATGCTTACTTAATTATATTTAAATGTATTTTTATTAAAATTTAAAGACATCGAATTTCCAACTTAACTAGTGAGAAGGCTGAATTTGATGCATTTTAAGGAGTTTGTTAATATCAGGCTCGATTTCACTTAAAAACAATCGTAAGTCGACACGTTCAGTAATATGGAGCCGATTTTTCTTTTTCGTTACCAATGTTGCCTTAGCACTAAATCCACGTGCTGCTAAATATGAAGATGGGAGTGCTATCAGAAGTCGTTGAACAATCGACCATAATCTTGAATGCAGTTGCGAATTTGACTTCTGCAGCCAAAATTCTTGGTAGCCATTCTTGAATTTAATTTTTAGATCCTCATTTGTAGTCAGTTCTATTAGTTCTTCTAAATAAGGGGATCCTGCTGTGTTGACAAGATCCAAAACCCAGTCTGTTATGTCCAAATTTAAAATGTCCTGGAATCTTTCCTTGAAGTTAACTATATTTGGTTAATCTTCTAACGCCCCTTCGTGCCATATCAACGCTCCCTAATTTTTTCGGGGTCTTTTACCGTCCCCCTGAAAGCTTCAAACACCCACAAGAGGGCGTTATCGCCCACGTTGGGAACCTATGGTCTAACCTATCATCCAGCAAAACTTTAAGCAAAAATATATTTTTCAACTAAAATTTGTCAATTTTAATTTTTAAATTAGTTTTATTTTTCATAGTAATTCTTCACCGTTAACATGATATCTCAAAAACTAAAGAGGTATTTAAAGAGGAAAATTTTAAGCGTGTGTTTTAAATAATTTGGGTAATGAAATGAAAAAAAAAAGTTTTATTGTTGGTCAAATAATTTTTCTAAAAACATCTATAAATGAAAAAGTAAGTTGTGAATTTATGAAAAAAATGCATGTATATGCATATGTTTACTCATAACTTCTTCGTATCTCAAAGTTTTTCTTAGATTTTGGTTCATTTCCTTCATCATTATATTCTATAACTCGTGTGAGTAGAAAAATAGGATTGCCACATTACAATTTTGTGCAGAGTATTTACCGGTTTGATTAAATTTCATTAAAATTTACAGCAAATTTTCCTATTTCTCAAAATATATTATATTTTGAAAGATTTTTTTGTATTTATAGTGTTCATAATCGACAATACATTAAAAAATCATAATTAGTTTTTTTTTAAACCCAGTTTTTCAAAAATTTTCCTTCGAATGCAGTCGATGACAATTTTAATTTTTAATGACCTGAAACAAATCAAGATAAATAAACATAAGTTAGTTGCAAAAGATATTTTATCGGTCTTGCTGATTTAAATATTTTACAAAAATGAAAAGAATGAAGTTTGGAAATAGATAGAACGCAGAAGCGCATAATGAAATTTGTAAATTTTAGTGTTTTAATTTAATTATATTAACTTTCCATTTTGAAGCAGCACAAGGGCTATTTTGAGACTGACCTCGTAATTTTGAACAGCGGTCAGATGACGAGGACGACGCCTGAACTAGCAGCCCCCTCTCGAAACTTCCACACCACACCAGAGGGAAGACGCTTGACCCCAATAGATTTAACTTGCCCCAGATCCGCTTACATGGCTGTTCTTCGGTGAAATCAGGTCTCGAACCTGCAATCCTCCGGTTCCGAAGCCGAGATCTTACCACCAGGACACCGCGGCCCTTGTAAAATTTGGTAGTTTGACTAAACTTCCACTCCGAGTAGATCGAATTTTCTGAGGCAGCTCTATTACAAAAAAACATTGACTTGATTTCAAACCCTCTTAATTGGAAATTTTTATGAAAATTGGATTGAGTTAGATTCTAATAGAGAAAATAATCTAGAAATATTATTTTATAACTTCATAAGTCTGTTCATCGAATTCGTGTTCCTAATGCGCATTTTAAATAGTTACACGTGTCTCCTGAACATTCCCTATATATATCATTTTCTTCACAAAATACTTAGTGAAGAAAAAGAAAATTTGAAAGCTGGTTTGACACAATTTCATTTATTATTTATGAATATCATAAAGGAAAAAATATGGAGAAAATTAAATGTGTAAATTGAAAGAAACAAAAAATGACACTAATATGGAACGAAAAAAAGTTTACGTACAGCATTTACATAGTACATGAAAGCACGTTTTATTGCCAACCAACTTACATTTAATGTTTGATAGCCCCCTTTCCTTTGGCCTTTGACACTTCTTTCAAGCGTTGTGGCATGTCCCCCAAAATTTTTTTGTTGTTTTAAGGAAATATTGCTCCAAATGTACCTGAATGATCCTTCTGAGTTACATCAATTTTTTAGAGTTTACGACTAATTTCTTTTCATACATGTTTTATATATTTTAAATCGGGAAACTATGAAGCTATTGTTAAACATGATAGAGGCACCATTCTTGTCAAATCTTGGAGGTGTGTTTAGGATAGTTGTCCTGTTGAAAAGTAAAGTCAGTCCAAAAAGACAGCATTTCTGCCCTGGTTTAAACACTTTGTTTCGAAATATGAAGATACATGTACCTATCCGTATTTCTTTCTGTATAACAAATTTCTTCATGCACCCTAAATATGTCCCTATATCTTATGATCCTGCCTCTACTGTGCTTCAAAGCTCCACATAAATTCTTAATTAACATCGACTGCTTTGGGTTTTTCCAAATCATAACTCTACAGTCTGATCTATGGATATTTAATTATAATTCATCACAAAAAAAGATAGATTCCCACGGTATGAGAAAATTAAAGAGTTTCAAGAATATTTTACAAGAGTGACAAAATTATGAAACAATTCACTAAAATTCCTACTTTCAATCAGTTTTGAAATTTAAATATTGTTTCATTTCTTTTTTCTGATGAAAGAAACATTTATGGCAGGAGAAAGTTCTCTGGAAGGATCCTAAAATGTGGTTTGATTGATTTTCCTTCTCAAATGTCAAGCATCAGTGAACTGAATTCGTAGGTATTGCACAAAAAATTTCCTGCTTACATCTCTCTTGGGGTCGTCTGGAAATCCCACCTGAGTGACACAGATACTTTTTTCTCCTTTCTTCTAAACTACTTGAAAGTGACTACATTTCCCCATCATATTTTGAGAAAAGAACCTGCGCTATCTAATAGATAATGGTTTCGGGGTCAGCAGGACGTTTTTTGGGGCCTTAAAAGTTGCCTGGACGATTCGTTCTTCCAAGGTCAAAATTTTGAAAATGACCTTATCTACAATGTCACGAGGAAAAATCGTATGAAGTATTCGTTGCTAGAAATTTCGGAAATAGGTTAATTTAGCAGGGATAAATTTGTATTGTTTCCGAAATGAACTATTCCTGTAATCATTCATGCATTTCACAATGTTCACCCATCATATGATTTCAAAACAGAACAGGCATTCATTTATTTTAAAAGTTTAGTTCTGGTTGAATTTCATATTGATTTATAACTCAGAGTTGTTCTGGATGAAAATATTTTCAAGTGCAATTTCTCTTAGTCTGTGCTTTGAAACTCACTTCTTTTCCAATTCGTAAGAGATTCGAAAATTGTTGAGTCTCAAATGCTGATGAATCAAGGCAATTTTGTTTCAATAGCAATATAAATAATTTTTAAAATGCCTATTGACAGAAGAATTTTCGGTTGAACATCAGTAGCAGTGGCAGCGTATGACTGACTCGTAATTGTAAGATACTTTTGAAATTTGGAACAGTTTTGGAAAATTCTTAAAAATATGGTTTTATGACATATGGTTCCAAAATGTAATTTAAGCGCGTCGTTTTATGAAAAATAACCATATCAAGTACACTGTTGAAAAGAAAATTCCTCCCAGCATTAGATAATTTTTCATAGTAAAACTAAATTTTCTTGGTAAAACTAGTGTCTGGCATTCAATCTCAAAATGATTTTGACAAAAATAGATGACAGAATTTATAGTACTCTTGAGTGAAACTGTGCCGATTTTCGATGAATCGAAAAAAAAAAAATTTTGATGGCAGTTTTCGAAAAATATCGAAATCATGATCACGAATAACAGTTCACGATAAATCGCGATACAACAAATCCATATTAACAATTAATTTATGTTTTCGATTTCGTTTTGGTTATCGGTTAATGTTTATTTTTGTTTCTTTTCATTCTCTTTGACCTTCATACATAATTTTTCCTAATATTTCTGTAAATACTATCATATTCTTATATTTAAAAATATTTGTTTTAAGCATGTTATTTTGGAATAACTGTTTTCAGTTCCCTGATTGAATAATACCATTATGGAAAAATTTGGGGTTAGCAGAAGGTTGCTGACAGCCCTTTGTTTAATCTCTAAATATTCAGAAATATTTAGCGTCTTCAGAAATAAAAACAAAATGATAATTCATATTAAATCCAAATTTTTATCCACAGCTCGCATTTTCACACTCGAGCATTCTCAAATAAAAATAAAATATTCCGTTTACTTCCGCTTTCGCCCAGCGGCTCACGATAAATTGCGATACTATCAATCGATATTAACTATTAATTTACGTTTTGAATTTCGTTTTGTCTACCGGTTATAATTTATTTTTGTTACTCTTCATTTTTATTGCCCTTCATAGAGAATATTTGTTAATATTTTTATAAATACTATCGTATTCTTATATACATAATACTTGTTTTAATCCCAATATTATAAAAAGTAACATGTAGATATTGCATTGGTAACGACAGACCTTATAATAGGTGTTTTAACAAAATTATTTTCTATTTTATTTGAAAAGAAGCAAATATTTTTATTATATAAAGTGAAACTTCCTTTTATTTGCGGTCGCTCTAATCAATAGATATGTTAAGAATGCTATTTATAAATTATAATAGTTATAACTAAATAATGATATTACGATATATTGAAAAAAATCTATATGTGCTGTATGATATATCGCCAATATGAAATTTCGTCATTGCCCAGCCCTACTCTTGAGTTCCAAAAAAAAATTTTTTTTAGAGTTCAGAATTGAATAAGTATTTTCTGAATACAAATAATATATGAAAGATGGTATTAATTACAGCAAGTGGTTTTTGTGTCAATGGAAAATATATTTCCATTATTTTGATTTAAAAAAAGCGTTAGTATTTTGGAGTCGTAATTTTTATCTTACTATCATTAATTAAGATACATGAATTCTAGAAGTTGTTTAAATTCATTTCTAGAAAAAAAGGATGAAATACTGTTACATAATTCAAAAAAAATTCTACAATAAATTTTAATATCAGGATTGAATCTCACTGCTCTAGATATATATGAGAAAAGAGCTTTACTCAATTCATTAAATTGCAAACATTGTTGAATGGGAAGAAGACGATTTGTTGAAGGAAAGAACTATTTATTTACATTGTATTAAACATACTTAAGTTGCTTGTCTACATCGTCGTAATTTACTTGTCAGCACGCAAACCTCTAACTACACATTGAACGAAAAAAAAGGCTGTCCTGAATAGAGGTTATTATAAAATGAGTAGGCGTTTCTAGCTTGTTTGAACAAACATTTCTTTATTGAACTAACAATTGAAAGAACAAAGAAGAAAACAAATTGACACGGCAATAATGAATGCCAGGACTTATTATTAAGTAACAATGAGAAAAGACACTTATTACATAACTAATAAATCAAGATGTCCTAATGCATTGGATAACATGACTTGCATTTAATTCAGGCAATACATTATAAGTTGGCTTCAATTCAAGGAAATTTTTTTGAAACAGAGCTCTTAGACTTCATATCTAATATACAAAAATCAATTTTTGTTTGTTTGTATTTCAGGCGCTGTTGTACCGTTCTTCCGATTAAGATCAAACCTCGTCAAATTATTGCTTACACTTGAGCGAAAGCTATAGGCATAGTACAATTACTATATTTAATATATAAAAATGAATTTTTGTTTGCTCGTATTTTATACGCTATCGTAACGTTCATCCGATTGCGATTAAACTTCGCCAATTTATTGCTTTGAACCTAGAAAATATACGTTTTTCACACGGACAGTTGTATGTTGGATGCTCACGAGTTTGAACAGCAAAGAAATTTATTTTGCTGAAGACGGAAAAACAAAAAATATTATCTATTCTAGAGTAAACTTGAATAATAAAGACAAAAAATGGAATAAACATTATTAATACTTCTCCTTTATGTATCATTCATTATTAGCGAGTGTATTCATTGTGGTGATTAGAAAATAACTATCATTCTTTCAATAATTCCTAATTAAACAAGATAGTTATTTCAAATTTCAAACGATATTTCAAAAATTATTTCTTCTGCAGCATCAACGAGCCGGATACAACCTAGTTCTCAATAAATTTTTTAAAGAATTAATAAGTTTTGCAATTATTGTTTGTATTTTTAATCTAGAGTTCAATAACTAGATATTCTTTGTAAAAAATGCTACATTTTATCAATTTTAAACTCTTAGATCACAGTGACCTGATGGCATAGTCTTAATGCCTTTCATGGCTTGAATGACTAGAAATATGTTTAAATCTGGTGCAAATTACATTTCTGGCCTTATCTAATCTCATGTTTCTGTGAGGATAAGATAAGGAAATGACACTTCGGTATTATTAACATGTCTTAAATTTGCAAGGCTCCTGCCAGGTTTAAAGCTCAGTTTCAAAAGAGATGCTACGGACACAAAAAATGCTGTAGAGAATTTTGTCGAATTGAATCACAGGTGACCCACTGTCTTTGTTTGTGCCGAAAGATGTTTAAGAAATACTACTTCGGTTTTATTGTTTTCTATTATGAACGAATTTTTTTCGAATATCGTCTCCTGAAATAAAATTTAATCCAGTTTTAAAAGAAAGTGTAATGACCAAGGATTTCTGACTTTTACTTTAAAAAATGGATTGGCAGTTAAAATATTTCCCAATCTCTGCATTTCTTGTTTTATCAACTGTCAGTCTTCATCGGATATCCAAATATTTAGGAATAATTGCCCATAAAATGTTGCACAAAAGAGTTGTAAGCTCATTCATACATAGGCTCAAAAATTTTAATAAAAATTAACACTACAAATTGCTGAAAAAAATTCGCAGAGATTTGGAATTCACTCTCTGCTTTTGAGCATGTCTGAAACTTGGCTTCAAAAGAAATACATAGACCTAGAACGTGTTAAGTGTGTTAAGAGATGCGCCATCCAGATGAAATGTAGAATGGACGGAATTTGGAAGAGGGCTTAATTTTATCCCGCCATCTGACTGTGATTCAAAAGCGCGAGAACTATCTCAAAACAAACTTTGTGTAATTTCAAAACGATATTTTATTCTTATTAAACCAAACCACACTCAATTTTAAGTGACGCCACCCTATACTTGATAAAACAATTTTACTTCTTATGCATTTCAAAAAAAAAAAAAGAAAGAAAGAAAGAAAGAAAGAAAGACAGAAAGAAAGAAAATCTTTTATTTCTGAACTTAATATTTAAGGATTCTGATCTAGAATCCACAAGCACTGGAAAAGTTAAATCTTCTTTGCATCATGATGGAAATTTCCATCACAACAGTGAATTCCATCATTTTTAGTGAACAACAATTGTACTCCAAACAAGTGCACTGTAAATTGGTTGTTGCTGGAAACTTTTTTCACGACTATTACGTAATAAGGAACGTAGTTATTAAAAAAATTCAAATATCGCAGTCATTATAGCGGGTTTGAATTGGTCAGTCCGATGTTTTTTGTGGTTGGAAGAAACGTGTGATTTCTTGAATATTTTTTTAACTAATCACAGATTTTTTTTGCCAATAAATGTGATAATGAGTAGAGAAATTTAGAAGTGAGGGATATTGAAGATTTCGCACTGAGCTTAACATGAGCATTGCCATGATGATGGATGTTTCCATCTCTTTGTTTAATTATTTTATTTTACATGTTTATAATAGGATTTTTTAAACATCTTTTCTTTAATCTAGAGCATGAATTATATCACCCTGATTTAATTCACACATATACAAAAAAAATTCGTGCAATGAAGGGTTAAAATAGTTTCCATCAAAGGTCATGTCTTTCTTCTTAAGTTTCGCATGTTTCTGAATTGATACATTTTTTTTTCTGTTACCAAATGTCAAGGAAGGTCATTGGAATGGATTTGCGTCAGTGTGAGCTCAGTGCTTGCTTTCAATTGTAAAAAAAAGGCGAGGGGAAGGAAAAATATAATGCAACTACTTCGAATCGAGCCACTCAATTGAAACTAAACAACTTATTTCTTTTCTACAAGACTTTTTCCTCAAAATTTCTGATTCGGAAGATTTCCTTTTTAAGAAGATTTTAAGTGTTCCACATAGTTTCATTTGTACTCTTTATTTTCTCTATCCGTTTCTCTTGAATGAACAAATAAGAAAAAAATAAGTAAACAATGTATATGTGCCCACTAAAGTTCTTTTTTTTTTTCTTTTTCTTTTTTTCCCCTCTTATTTTTGTATCAATTGCGTTATTTTTTAACCATTTTTGTTTCATGGGAATTCCTTTCCCATCCATAATTAATAGCTAGTTTCTGATGTAATAATGGCAGTCTGAAAGATGTTTAATGATCTGACATTCATCATGCAGACTAATAATGAGCAAACTATTATAGCATATTTAACTAATTTACTTAACCTGTTTAAATATACAATAATCATTGCTGGTTTTAGATCGATTTGGAAACTCATTTAAGATTAATAATCCCAAGTAAAATGAGCTGAAATGTAAGCAAGACAATGCGCAGCAAAGTTTCCATATTTTCATGATTTCTGAAATCTTTCCCAAAATATTTGTTTGCAATACATTTGTTGCATGTGATATTCTCTAAATAAAGAAAAAGTGTTTGCATACTAATTATCAGCTGCAAAATTATTCATTTTTTTAAATTGAAAGAAAAAAAAAGTTAAAAAAAACCTCAGATTCTATCTGGAAATTCATATATTTTGAAAATAACTGAGACAGAACGAAATATTTTGCTCTACTTTTAGCCAAAACATATATAATTACATGCATAAAAGAATACATAATTTTTATCACTTTTTTTAAATCTACAATGTTTTCTTTAAAAAATATAACATTTAATGGGAAGAGTTAAGCTGATTTATTGAGTGATTCATTTGGTTTTAATGTGAATTAAATTTCGAAATATTATTTCAAATATTTTTAAAAATTATTTCCAAATCTAGTTAAATACTTATATTTCACATCCTATAATTTTTCCAAAGCAAGCAATGTTATTATATTTTGATTCCCTTATTATCTCTTCATGTGCTGTTTCTAATTTTCAAATGTCATTCATATTTAGTATTATTGTAAATATTAACTAAATAGCTAAACACAATTTTATTCATAAACTGTAGATATATTTGCTTCCAGAGATAGCTTTGATAAATGAATGACTTTCAGGTATATATGAATTGAATACAGCTCTCTATTATTATAAGATGCGAAAACTCTTTAAAGACTGTAAAAGGATTGCAAGAATCTTATCATTAAACTTTTAATTCATGATTATTTGTTTTGAATTTAAACAAAATGTTTCATTATAGGAAAATAGTCATAGGTTATGTTAAAAATAAATAAAAAATTTCCAAGTAGTATTATGATATATTTATTAGACATTTGGCAACATACAAGCTAGATTACTGTATCTAATAAAATTTTCAGATATAACATCAAACACTGATACCGATAACCGATGAGAAGTAATCATAAAAGTTCTAATAATATAAAGTTTTTAACAATTAGATTAGATAAATCACTGCTTCATAGGGAACTCGACAATAGAAACTATCTCTTCAAGTAACGCGTTGAACTTTTTCATTCACCATATTCAAATGCAGAAAAATCGATATAACTGATCCGCCAAAAATAATTTGAACTTTTTTCTTTCATACATGATTTCTTGTCGAGGTTATCAATGGGTTTTTGAATAAAAGTGAAAGGAACTGGATGTAGACAACTGGAAACAACATGCATTTAAGAGTTAATGATTAAAGAGTTATTCTTTACAAGTAATTAGAAGTCAAAAGTTGTATAAAATTAAACCTGTTAAAATTAGATAGGAACTTCATAAGAAAATGTATGTTCGTGTCATTTGTAACAATTCCACAGTTCACTCTTGATGTTATCTTTTCTATACTACTAGATATTATACAGAAACCATAACTAGAAATTATATTGAACTATATTTAAAATAACAAGGCTTTAAGTATAAGTTATAGAATCTCTATTTTCAAACCTTGTCCCAACTTTAAAAAAATCCTCCCATTTATCAAGGGAAGAAAGACATTTCATTACAAAGGTTTCCCCTTTAAAATGCAACAGTTTGGTTTCAAAATGTTTTTTTTTAAAGCAAGGTTTAGATTTAAAAATTTGATTTTGAAAAATCCCTCCCCCATCTTTCACTACACATATAATAATGTCATCATATTTAAATATATAACATTAATATTGAAATTTGATTAAATAGTATTAAGTTTTGTTAGTTGTAAACATTAGTATCAGACACACCAGATTAGCTGGTTCATGAAGTTTTAAAAATCCCCCTCATAACACTGAAATTTCTTTTCACAGTGGCATTTCTGTGGCATGTTTTGGTAAGAAAATGGAAGTCCATGGTTGATTTGGATTGGATAATATTTTGAAATTCTGAAATGGTATTTTTTGAGTGAGTTATTTTATATATAGAGAGAAACATTAATTAATGTAAAGTAATGTCTGGAGGATTTCAACTTACAAATCTCAATGTGTCATCGAAACATCAAAATGACACATTCGGGTTTGAAAAGGAGATGAGGCAGCAAACGGTTTCACAGAACCTCAGGGGAGTCGCAAGTGTGGCAGCTGGTGACTTTATAATAATCAATGTGTGAAACATCTGCGCTTAGGAAAACAAAGAATCAACGAAACATAATTTTATACTGAAATTATAAAGTTAATAGTTAGAAATGAAAAAGAAGTTTGAAATTTCGAGCAAATTCTTGAAATGTATTTCTCATAAACTTGCAAACTTTATACGGAGTATATAATATACGTTTCATTTGCATCTTAATTTTAAAAAACATTACAAAATTTTATATGTAAAGGATGTTAGCAATTTTATGTTTACGGGAATGTATTTTGTTTAAACTTTTAATTAAGTGTTCACAAATTCTAGATGTAGCATTATCGAACATACAGACAGCCGATTTAAGGGCACTATTAAAAAAACTCTTATTTACGATTTTCACTGAATAAACATTAACTGCGACCCTACGTTTTCTAGAACTTTTTCATCTACTTAATGCCCATTATCTTTGCACTGAATTTATCTTTCGAATCTGACAACGCTCTCTGCGAACAACGGTACTGTTGAAGCGATGTTTTCTAGTGCCCATTTGAGTTTTTCATGAATGTCTTTAAAATTCCCCAGTTCTCACACTACACGCTTATATAAAATTATCAAACGTAAAATTACTTACATTTTCAAACTTTTATTTTTCTTTAAGTTTTAATATTTTTGCAAATATGGGTTCTGAGCTGGTTTTTAGTTTTCATTAATTTACGGCTCCCTTATCATCAAATCCGTACGTTACCAGCATGAAAATAAAAATTTTACAATTTTTTTTTTCAATTAAAAAAATTAATTTTCGAAGCATTTTCTTATTTTTGTAATTAATTATTTGCAGTTTCCAACAGTTCTCCGAATCTCTATATTTTTGCGATTTTCACGTCCTGAATGTCATTTGGGACCCCAAGTTGTATTATGCTTCTTTATCTTTTTGATACCTATTATTCCTCCTCTGAGATGGTCGGTGGAATTCGACAACATCCTGTATTTTATTATATATATATATAATTCGGGCCTGAATATTTGATATAAAATACTATACACTTTATCAATGTAGGGAATAGCTGGTTAGTTTACAAATAGCTCGTTTGCAACTGAAAAATAAATGTATTGCCGCAGATTTTGATATTTTATTCAAGAAGGTACTAAAATAAAAATATATAGCTTCATTATGGTTATCTATGATATTTGAGGATATTAACTTCAACTTGAAAGTTTGACGCTCGATAGATATCATGTACTTCTTGAGCACGCTCATCATGGTATAGTGTTCATGAATTCCGCATAGTTTTTGATACCAATAGGCATTTCAACATGATATACCCCTGCCAGGGGATTTGCCCAACCACCGATAGACATCGATGGTTGTGAGATTGGATATCTCTCGACAGTTATCTGAATCCATTGAACTTCTCGCTATAGAGTTCATGAAGCAATTAGAGTAGAAGATATTCTTCTATTCATTCGAAGATGAAAGGGAAAAATAAATTTTATGCCAATTGTCATTCGAGAAAGATACGATTAATTTTACATTCTGACTGTTAATTTCACAATTCTTACAATTCTTAACAAATGACACGAGTTTTAAAAGGGATTACTCATAAATATCTAAAATGATTAGTTTTCCTGTTACTTTTCAAAGTATTGCATAATAACTATATACCATAATTTAACAGCAGAGAAAGATATTGCTATTTAAAGAAGGATGAAAATCTTAATTTAAAAGACGTATAAACAAAGCAAGCGCAAAAAGTAAATGCTTAAAAAGAACAATTTTGAATTTTCTACCCTCAATATCAAAAGGGTTATATGATTTGGATTTGACTTTAAACCATATTTTCGCATCTTGTTTAAGAGTGGAAAAAATAATAAGGTAATAATCTTTTTTGTGGACTTGTGTAAACTATTCCTATTAATTAGCCTTAATATTCTTTAAAATTTGTACAACTGAATGGAAATAGTCTGTAAAATAATGCAGTTTATTTGAATGTATCTCGATTTTAAGATATTTTTTAGCCGTTGGATCTAATGGAGAAATAGGCCAACAGTTTTCCTTGTCATAGTAAAAAAATATTAATTTTTGGCAGATTCCTGTAATTTAAGAATTTAGTAAGAACAAATAGTAATTCATGGGAATAAAGTGTTAAAGGATGGTCGTGTTCTAAAGGTAATACTTCTAAACATGTAAATATATTGAAACGAAATAAGGAAAAGTCAAAAAATTGTTTAAAAAGTTAAAAAGAAACGTGATCATGTAATTGATTTTGAACTAGGCATCATGGGAAATAAAAAAATGAAAACAAAAGACACAGGAATTGGACACCATGTCATCTTCACAGCTCATTTTGGAATCCATAACCTGGCAACATATCATTAGACTATTTGAAAATATTTTGTTTCTATGTGACTTAATCATAACAATTTACAGCTTCCCTTAAAGATATTTTCATTGTCGATATATAAAACTGCAAGACCCTGTATTTTCATTACTCGATATTAAACATTTTTACCATGAAAGAATTGAGGAAATATGTCATGATTAATCTCATTTGCATTAAATTACTAAATTCATCTAGGATAGATAATGCCCATCATAACAAAAGAAAATATTAAATGGGTCTGAAAAATAAAAGACATCTAGAGCCTCTTAATCAAAAACCAAAACAAGATCTTTCTCTACAAAGCGTTCTCAATTTAAAATGGCATCTGACATCAAGTTTTAGGAATAACTCTTAAACTGAAAACTTCCCTCAAGTACCGCAAATGGTACTTGGTTTTCTTTATTCTATAATAAGCATAATTTTCCACTTCGGTTTGTTTATGTCCATTACTGAATTCTGCAGAATCTTTTTTTAATGCTTTGCTCAATTTTGAATCTTCATGACCTACTGTAGTCAAATTATATGCCAGATGCCTTGCTCTAGGTCATTTTTTTCTGCACTCCTCTAAATTGGGGTTTATTGTATTTTCCCCACCATTCTTTTCTTATAATCACCACCATATAGCAGTGAATATCATAGTATTTTTTGCCGCACCTTAGTTTGAAAATAAGTTTTCGAATTATTGAAATAGAAGGACTTGGGTTATATTTGCAGATCAAACATATCTATCATCGTCACATATAGCATTTTCATTTTATCAGGGTGACTTGGATTATTTTATCTGTTAACAAAATAAAAGAATTCTTGCAATAATTTTATGAATACTTCAGTTTGAGAAAACCTGGTAAGCATCAAATGGTTTTTGTTCTAATTTCTGTACTTTAGGGAAAAAAGATTTGTTTCTTTGCAAGAAAATTCTTTAATGTGCGATTTAATTGACGGGAGTGTTATATATGCTGTTGAATCACATTCGCAACATTGGAAAGGTAATAAATAGCATGCAACCGTCCCTGTAAAGACATTCCAGCGTAACGTAATTAAATGGGTGTGACTGTAAACTCTTCTTTTTAAACAAAAATTCGTATTTGTAGGAGGCCATCGTTGTCTGAAAAGATATTCGAGTATGATTCAAAGGCTTAAGCTCTGATATTACAATAGCCCAATATTTTAATAAATGGGGTATCATTCCTAATCGTCAAACCCAATTTGAATATCAGAATTTTTGATGTTTGCTACTCGTCACACTTAATCGCATTTTTTAATCTGATTAATTTCAGGGAGCATTTTCATCTCCCTGCTCTGAGAATCTGAAAATCATTATTATTATACTTTGTAAATCACTGCTTTTCACACTGATAATGAAAATAGTAAAGCGGAAATACTTGAAATCTGTAGCACTGATTTGACATGATTTTTCCCTAAAAAACTTGTTTCTGTATATCTATATACTTATCAAATGGCTCTGCTTTCAATAATATTTGTACTTTTTTCCTTCCCGAGGAATATTCTTAGTCGCAGATATCATTATCTTCCTAATGTTTTTAGTACTGATTTATCTTTCACAAAAAAGTCATATGAAAGCCATTATTTATTTAGGCTCTTTAAGTATCCCGTAATCTTTAAATATTTATAGTATTAATCTTCGAGAGATTAATCTTCAACTCATAAAGCTCGCATTTTTGAAAACCTGTTAAATTAAACAAAAAATATTTTTATTAGATTCCTGATCATGTCAGCGTCCAATGTAGTAATGAACAGACAGCACCTTAGATCTTGCATTCCTTTTCCACCTCTTTTTGAAACAGATATCAAAGTCTCGTACTCAAGGGAATACGATGAAACTACGAAAATTATAGGAATCGGATAGTTGACAGTAAATTTCCCAGGTCTAAGCCTATCATTTTTCAATAGAGCGCATTGTTTGATGTTATTTTAATAAATGCTTATTCATTGGTTATTCGCACCTTGCAAACAGGAGTTTGCTGTTAAATGAACTCCACCAATCTGTCCATTTATCTTTTGTCACATTATTATTAATTATCCTATTTTTTGCAATGTTCGTTTATTTTTTCCATCTTATTATTTATTTTATTTTTATTCTGCCAACGTTGACTGAACTTTTCTTATTTAAAAGAAACGGAGTTTCAATTTATTAATATTTTTGATATATAATGATATTTTAATGCAATGTTATCCTTTTAATTACAAACTAACTGTGGATTTGAAAATTAAAATCATACTAGTTTCGTTATAGTATATCAGACATCTCCATAAAAAATCATATACACATTCAGAGAAAAATTCTTAGTTTATTCTCAATGACATTTTATCCTTGATCCGATGAAGAAACGTTTTGGACAAATGAAACATACGGTATCTGAGGATAGTAGGTTATCGAATCTATCTGTTCTATTCCCGCCCTTTCGTCCATGAGATCCTCATGCACATTAAACCTGTCACGGATCAAATGTTCCTAAACTCGGGTGGAAATCGGAAGTTGCGGTGGTTAACTGATGGCTTACTTGTCATCTGATCACGGTTCTATCCAATTTTTTGTCATGTTTATGTCTAAAAATAGTCCTTGAATAACTGCAAAATAAAATGTTATTCAACTGACTTTTTAATAAGTATCGAATCAATGAATCGTTTTAAAACAAATGTATTCAATTATGTAGAAAGAACTAAATTTAATCTTTAAATATCGTCATATGTTAATTACCGAATCTATAAAATGATCAAATGATCAGTCTGATGCTCAAAATGTATGGAGATTCATCTGGTATAACATAATTACTAAATCCATTAAAATAAAGGGTAAAGTAATCATAAATCAAACTGCTCATTTGAAGTTGTATAAAATTAAGATTCCAAGCAAATTTAAACTTTTAGTCATACTGGTTTTCATTACTAAAAACTGCTTTCAAATAGCTAAATTTTATACATCAAATCCAATGCTTAAAAACTCATTTCGTAGCACCCTTTTTCCTTTAAATTTTTTCTATTTCTCACTAGAATGTTCACTATTTTTCCCTCAAATTTTCTCTATTTTTTTTCCTTTTTCCCCCTAAAATATTCTCTATGTTTCTTAAGATTTCTCCACATTTTCCCCAGCACTCTATACTTTTACTATGGCAATGAAAAACAACAAATTCATGGAATTCTGTAAAAATTAATTTAAAAAACAAAATTAAAATTACAAAATGTTAAAAAAGTGTAATAATTCTTGAGAATTAAATTTTTATTTAAAAGCATAGTTAAATCTGAAAATTATATTTCCTTTTCACAAAATAGGGATTGAAAATAATCAAAGAGTAAAGAGTCATATTTATTAATCCTAATTAAAAATTCCTGATGATAAAAACTGTAATAGATGATAAGAATGATTTTTAATCACTCTCATTTGCTCTTCGTTATTTACTTATCTATTTCACATGAAAAAAAGTATGTAAAATTCTTATAATTAAAAGCCATTTTAATCCCTGTAAAAGACAATGAAATCTTATCATTCGGACATCACTAGGGATTAATTTTGTTTGATTATTTTTTCTAGTTTATGACCTACTAGTTTTTCCTGTCATTTGATCTTACCAGCTCCATATCGCTTTTATTCTATTTTTGTGATAATTAAACCGATTTTCATTAATTGCAGCCAACAATGCATATCCATTGCGGACTAATTTGACATAATTGTTTGTTGCAGTTCATGACAATGTCTAACTCTTAATCAGGTTATTGTGTTTTATTCAATAAAGTTAGCTGGACTTCTGGAGGAATGATTATTTCATATAACGATAAATGTTTCTCGAATAACTTTTTTCCAATTCAAAATTTTTTTAATTCACATTTACTAAGGATAACTTTATGAATTTAAAAGCACTTAATGACTTACATTCAAACATTAAGTGGAATTTAAAAATACATTATACAAATAAATGTTCGTCCGCCATGTTTTCAGGACATGAAAATTTCTTCGAGGAGTTTTTGTAGTCCAAATATTTCTAAGAACAGTATAAAACCATTTCTTGAGATTGCTCGTAATTCTTATCAATATCGTAATGATTTATTTTTAAATTCTGCACTTCGACTGAATCACAAAATTACAGATAATACATACCTTAACTTTTCAGATGCCTGCATTTGTTCGAATAAATTATGTTCGATCATGCAGAATATAAAATATTAGTTCGAAGCTGACCGGAAATAAGCAGAAGTTCGGTTTATCAAAAAATTCGAAATAAGAGAAATTGGCTCTAAAAATAAATATGAAAAGAGAAAATAACAAGTTTGTTACATATTGAATTAAAAATTAATTTTTTGCAATTAATATATTTTAACAAAAAAATTGTAATTTTTATAAATAAAAATTATTATAATATAAATATATTATGATAATTACAATATTAGAAAAATGGTAATTTTAAAAATAATATAAATAATAAACACGCAAACATTTATCATACATAACAAATATTTATAATATAAATCAACAGGGCACAGTATTCTAAAAACGAAAAATCCAGAGCAATTCATATTCAGTATGTTTAAAGCTTCCTCCTGTCCGCTAAAATTTTTCCCCAGGGGTTCTCTGCCGCATTAGAATAAACAAAAATAAAAACACAAGCAAACATTTACAAAGTGTTTTAAATGTTTAAAAGCTTTTAAATGCATAAGAACGCTCAAAGCGTGTTACTGCGGGCCTGCAAAAGTTTCATTTGAAAGCGCTAGACTAGTTACTGACGATAAAGAAGTTTTATTATTATTTATGGCAGTTTAAAAGCTTGATGATAGAACGCTATCAGCGATTTAAGCTGAAATGAGCGTCTCTTGTTCGCTCAGTTGCGCCAATTAGAGCCAAGAGTACGATTTGACTACTTTAATGCGTCACATTCACTTGCACAACCTCTTTTTACTTGGGGGCACATTCATACAACTCACAAATACAACACAGACGAACAACCCATGCCCGAACTGGAACTAGAACCCGGGACGTCCAGATCACGGGGAAGATATGTTACCCCTGTGCCAGGACGCTGGCCGATGAAGAAGTTAAAAAAATCAGCCATGTTTCATTGATGATTTGATTGTTTTTTTTAAATAGTTTAAATTTGGCAAAGGGGCACAATTTAGAATCAAAAATAATTTTTTGCTTTTCCTAGTTTTGACTTCGAATTTTATTCGAAATTTCAACATTATATTAATGGGAAATTTAAGTGATCAGAAAAAATTCGAATCATCAGCCAATTTTAATTATTTTTATTCTATTTTAATTCTAACAGAGAAATTTTTCATTTAAGTAAATATGGATACAATTGTTTAAGTTTAGGAATGCTGTTTTCTGTAATTTTTTTAAAGTAAATAATATGTTATAATTGTTTTCGTGTTTTTTACGTACTTTCATTTCCAACTCCTTTAGAACTTTTATCAAGAAAGATACTAGAAGAAAGGAGTAAAAACCAACAGAAAAAACAAAGAATCCTTTTCTTATTTCAAGAATAAAATCTAAAGATTTTAATCAGCAATTCCTTATTCTTTTAGAGTAGTGGCCACCTGATTGCACAAACACACTTTATGATATAGATAAATGTGATCGATAAAAAAAAACCCTATTTTGCTGCTGAAAAGAGAAATCTTATTTTGTTTTCAGTAGTACGAGCACTCCACCTTTTCATTTAATGTTAATACGTTGACTATTCTTTCCTCATATAATTGAATTTATAAATACAGTTTTATATGATAATATACAGTCGATTCCGGTTAATCGGACCACATCGGGACGCGATCATTTTGGTCCTAATAACCGGCTGGTCCGATTACACGAACATGCCCTATGTTACAAGACGAGACGTGCTAGACGTAGCATATTAAAATGTCATTATGACCTTTATTGTGCGGCACACGCGTATGGCAAACATACAAACAAGAACTACTGTTGCTTATGAAGTTTATTCATTGAAAAATAAATTTACAAACAAATTCTTCGAAACGATCTACATGATACTCAGCATGCGAAGCAGAATATAAAAAAAGTTCTTATCAAATTCAAGTCAACGTTTGAAGAACTTACGACCGAGCTGCCCGTTCTAAGAAACTAAGAGCTTGCTCACCTCCCCCTGGTTCTTTTCCCTTTCGGACTTCCTGCTTTACACAGGCGACTTGTGGCTTCTTTTTCATCTTCCCAGCCACGTTCTTTGGTCCGTTTAAACGGAATTTTGGTTCAAATAAGCGAATAATATTAGGGCTTATGTACATAGGATCTGTTTCGGTTATTTGAGATTCGGTCCGAATAAGCGGCTGGTCCGATTATCCGGTGGTCCAATTAACCGGATTCGACTGTATATCCAATAAATAGTAGGCTACTATGCATAACGGTCAATACGGCAGCAAAAGCTCTTCATAATTCTTATGATCATTTATTATCAGTGTATTTATTTATTTCTGCCCTTGAATGTGATTGTTTATTAAAAAATATGCCATCTTAATTTGACACATCCAGCACACATTCTGAAGTGCAATGTTCATTCGTAAGTGCATTAGCCAGTATTAAAAATGCAGAGAACTAGTAAAAATGCAGCACTATATTTATTATGGTGACACAAATAACAATAAAGAAGAGTGTCAAACGATGTCAATGGATTCTTCTAAAGAGCTTCCAGATACGTTTTCAGTTTCATCAGGCGAGTACGGTATACATAACAGCAGAGTACAGCAAAAAAAAAAAAAAAAAAAAAAAAAAAATCTCGAAATTTATTTTTTTTTTACATAAATTTGTTCAAAACAAGAACAAAAGATTGAAATAAATTTCCGAAGGAGTATATCTCTGAAGGATATTTGTTGAAAAATTTGTTTAACATAATTCTGAGACATTTTGAAAAATCCATCACATTGAATCAAGATAAGGGCATTGTCATATCTTCACCAAGACCGATCAAATAAGAGAGTAGAGTGGCAAAATATTTTTTATTCACTGCCCTATATATTTGCAACTAACAACTTGTTATCATCCAGATTAATATTTTATAAATCAAATAGTAATTTAATCACGAAATAGTTCCTCGATTAAACAGCAGAAAATATCACCAAAAAGCCGCTAACAGACTGCTAGTTCTAAAGCTTAATCTAGAGCTATTCCAGAAAATCCTCGATCTTTAGAAAATTATCGATCTCTCCGAATTCCAATGTGAAGCCTGTGTCTCCTCTTTTTTCTCTGTAAGAAAACCGCATTCTATTTTCCTCAAATAACCGCCTCCGGTTTTCTATTGGTGAACTTGAGTCTCGAGCTTATCCTGAATATCACCCAATAACTAGCAACGTTTCATCAATGGCCTTACCCAACCGAAGGAGTGTCTATTAAGAAATCATCCTTATGGTCGACCATTTTTAAGCATATATCAGTTACAATCAATGCGCAGCTAACCCCGGCTGAAGTGCACCTGCGTTTGACACTTAAAGGCAGTGGTTGTTGGTGATGATTAGACAATGAATATCCTAGTGAAAAGGATCCACATCAGGAGGCTCATGTGCATTTAACTGTGTGAGGAAAAATAGGAGACATTACGTTTGGTCTGAATGCCCGTTACTATGTGAGAGAAAAGAGGAAACATAATCACATTTACATCACATTTTATTTATTATATTTTTTAAATGATGCCACTGAAATATCATATTCATATTCACCATATTGTTCTTCGGACTACTAGTTATAGTTTAATTTACCTTTTTCAGTGCATCTGAATACGGTTCGACGCATATATTTCGAATTCTCTTTACGTATCCCCAGAAAGCAAAAATTTCCATACAATTAAGCTTCTTTTTTTTTTACATTTTCCAACACTATAATTTTTGAATAAATTTATAAAAGAGGTAAATATTTATTTTAACATAAAAAAAGAAACTGTCCATATTTTCTGATAATTGAAATTCCACAAAATCGATATATAATGCTTCAAATAAGCACTGTTCTTATCTAAAAACTATATTTAAAAAAACGCAATTTTTTTTCTTTCTCTTTCAGCTCTATCTAGAAATTTTTTTTTCAGAATTGAAACAATTTTACTTTCTTAATATTGAAGAAATCCATCAATATTCCGTTATTCCTCTCCAAACGAGCTTTGGACTTTTAATCATATGTGTTTAAGGATCTATAGAAGAGAAAAGATATTTCATTGAAATAACAATGGGGATGATTAGTTAAATTATAAAACGCTAATTTAACAGATTTGCAATGAATAAATTATTCTAGTTCAGTTCAGTTCAGTTATATTAACGTCCCGTTTAAAGCAACACGAGGGCTATTTTGGGACGGACCTCGTAATTTTGAACCATGGTCAGATGACGAGGACGACAACTGAAGTGGCACCCCCCTCTCCACACCACACCACACCAGCGGGAGGACTTTGGCCTGACAGATTTAACGTGCAAGAGACCCCCTCACACGACGGATCTTCGGTGGAATTGAGTCTCGAACCTGAAACCCTCCGGTTCCGAAGCCGAGACCTTACCACCAGGCCACCGCGGCCCCCCATTTATAATAAATTATTCTAAAAATGACTGGTGTTCCTGTAGTTTTTGGGATGCCAATTGATAGAAAAATATAAAATTTCTCATCTTGGATTAAAGCAATTTTATCACAAATCACTTGTATAATTTTGTACATTTTTAAGAATAAGAAAAAGAAGAGGTTAAGAGAATAAGAGTCTTATGCATTTAAGGTGTACGTACACACTTGAAACTTCGAAAATCGTTCAAAATAACGAATATTTTTTTTTATTGTTTCAGAATGTTCTCTGATTCTTTAGCTTTCAAACGATACCAGGATGTTGTCCAAATTCGGAATATTTCTCGAGTTATAAGGAATTTTCTTGAGGTACTTTCACTAAAAACTCTAGTTTCGTTTTCTAAAAAAATGTAAACAAACAACTTTTCATAAATTTGATTTGAAATTTTATGTTTTTTCAAAGAATTATTTATTTAAAATATATTTTATTTCATTCCTTCTGTTTGGCAACTATGTTTAACTGTAAATTTAACGGTATTCAGCCAGTTTTAATTACTTTTTAAAGGTTTATTTCCATGTGCATTCAAAACTGTAAACTCATTTTTCAGAAAAATGATATTTTCCCACAATGTTGCTTAATTCAAACAACGATAACTCAACAAGAAATTAACCAAATACAATTATTTATATATCAAAATAATCTGTATGAAACATTGAAGGGGATGAACCTCAATCAAAGCTGTAATTAAAAAAAATATAATTTTTATAGCTAATTAAGTATCAAAATTACTGAAAAAATCTCAATTTTTCTATTCATCGTTAATGAAAAAATTGTTAAAAAAACTATGCATTTTTATAACTTGATTGAGGCTCATCCCATGAAGACTAATATTAGGCATAATTTGCAACTAGAATTGTGACTCTGTGCAAATTAGAATTTAAGATATCATGTTTCAAAAAATATGCTAATTAGCCCATTAAATATTAATTCCTTAATTAATAACTAGTGCAATATGATTTTTCCCCACTGAAATGAGTTTAAGCATATATTAATGACCTACTTTGAAAAAATTGTCTTTTTATAGTTAAAATTTAAAAAAAAATCTTCAATTGTATAAGTACACCTTAAGAACGATTTAATATGATTTATCTGAGCTTATCTAATATATTCATATACTTAAAATAATAATTCGACCCAAGAAAGAATACACTATTAATCATGCAGGAGTGTCTTCTAAACTGTTTGTTAGACACAACAATACAGCTAGAGAAGACAAATAAAATTGGATTAGTAGCCTGTTGCTGCATGCACTTCCACCTCCCTTCAACCTATTCCGCTATCTATGTCTCCCTAGCTTCATTTATATTTTATGAGTAAATTTCATAAAATCTGTTTCATGTTCAGAATACAAATGGACGCTTAGAGCAGATTTGAAAGTGAATATCTATGCGGTTTCCATAGAAGATTTCACAGAATTCTCGTATTTTCTTCACGAATATGACAGCCGATATTGAAAATGACATTATATGAAGAAAGAATGGCAAAAACTTAAGGCGGTGAAATCTAGAATCAAATATCCAAGAGGAAAATTTGATTACTTCAAAAATATTTTCTCGACTTCATATAAAATTAGGATTTATAAAACACTTTCTAACTCTCCTTTGCATGATTTTTCTTCTTTTCTTGTGAAATATATCAGGGATATATAATTAATTTCCTAAATTAAAGGAAAAATGTTGAAAAAAATCCTACTATAAATATATAATAAATTTTTTTCAAAAAACATCATGATGGAAATATCCATAACCATGAAAAATTGCATTCTAAGCACAGTACAAAATCTTCATTGTCCCTCTCTTCTAAATTTCCCCACTCATTATCACTTTTATTAGCAAAAGCATCTCAGATTATTTATAAGAAAATATTCAAGAATTCGTGAATTTTCTTCTAAACACAGCAAATAGAGAATGACAAGTTAACTATAATTATTCTGACATTGATTTTTTTGACAGCTACTTTCCTTATTGCGCAATAGTTGTGAAAAAAGTTGCTACAGACAACCAATTTACTGTATACTTGTTTTGAGCACAGTTTTTTTTTTTCACCAAATATTATGATGGAAATTTACACCCTCATGCAAAGAAGGGTTAAGGGCTTACCAATAGAAGGAAAACATCTTTGTGAACAGTTCCAAAGTTTATTTGAAACAAAGCTGAAGGAAAGGGTAGTGGTGAGATTCAACAACAGAAAGCTGATGAACAATTAAAACTTCAGCTCAAAATTCGTGCAAATGTGAGTAAAATTCGGCTATCTTCCTAACTTCCCTTTAACCGGGAAAAAAAAGTACAATTCTATTATAGAAGATTTTGTTACAAATTCCTTGATATTAAGGTATAATATGAGCTTAAAATCCATTTTCTCCATTCGCACGTAGACTAGTGTCATGAAAATTTAAGTGGCATCAACCAGGTGAGGTGAAAAATTTTACCATGCATAAAGGAAGTAGAAAAGGAATAAAGATAGTTGGGATATAAGAACGAGGGTCAAATACTGCTATATGTGCAGACGGTCTTTATCAAATTTGAGGGAACAATAGAAGAAAAATAAGTTTCGAGAAAAATATAAAATGTCATGTCAAATGCCATAAAAGATTTCATATTTTTTATCATTCACTCATTTATCATTTAAATCATGACAGAATCAGGATATAAATGTAAAGTATGTAATTAAGAAGTAATTAAAAATATCAAAATATTTCAACTTCTGTTTATCCTTACAAATGTAATTCTTCTAAATTCGTTTCTTTTTCTTGATAGAAAAAAATGGATTCTATTTTTGGAATCAGCACTGACAATTATATAAAAAACAATTATAAAAAAACAATTTTCACAAAATGAATACGAGTCAAGAGCTGATTTGCATTATTTGTAGCCAACTGCATTTTAATCATAATAGGTGAATTTTAATATCGGTATTTTTAAAAAAAGTATTTATTATGGATTTCTAATGACACAAGCATCATTTGAAGAATCTCTGAATTTGAACTAATTGGACTTGGAAAAAAAGTATACCAGTGCGAGACTTTATGTTGAAAGCTTACCAAAGAGACCATTTTTAAAAAGTATATACTCGAAATGAAAAATCTTCTTTTAAATTCATTTTAATAGCTGATGAAACTCTCTTTTGGTGCCAAAGAGAGTTTCAGCTAAGCAAGCATTTAAAATTGATTGCTTTTTCGAGCAGTTGTTTTCTGAACAAAATACAAAATGTGCAGCTGCTTTGTAAAAGCATGTGGCCGTGAAGCGTATAGAAGAATCAAATGTGTGAAGAAGGCGATAGTGAGCAAAAGAAGAGAGGGGGCGATTTGCCTGGGGGACAGACAGCCATAACCTAGATTCTTGACAAGTCGAGGAATCTTCTCGGTACCTAGTTCAGTCGGTCGAACTGCAGCGAACGTTTCTCTGCGACCGAGCCCGCTCTTAGTTTTTTGATGCAGTTCAACATTTCGCGACTCGACTGAAGGAAGAAGAGATAGGAGGATGGATTCGGTGGAATGAGAAGAATGGATAGCTTTCAATGTACACGTGAGTAGCGTTTGGTCTTTCTTTTAACCCATGAGTGACAAAAAAAAATTGGTATTGGATCATTAAAAATTCGAACTCAAAATTTAGCATTGTAAACAGTAAATAATTTATTAATGAGCATTTTTCAAATTCCTCAGCTTGTCTGAATTAAACATGTTAAGTGATAAAAATTCTACCTAGCATCATATTATCTG
>JAPMOQ010021776.1:733553-809892 GCA_026543055.1 Argiope trifasciata | reverse complement strand
TTTGAAATGATGCATATTCTCAAAATTTTGATAACACCGGCAAAATTCAAGCAGACATTTAAGGTTGATGAAAAAGGAGGAAAAAGAAAGTTTATAATATGACATACTAGCGGAGAAGAGAGAGAATGGAACGAGAATCACCACGATAACCGTTATTTTTGTCTTATTATTGCGAAAGGTTTTCATCGTTACAAAAAAAGTAAATGGAAAGACCTAGATAACTTATATCAGAGAGAGGGTAGTCCGTTGTTAGTTTCTACATCATTGTTACACCATCCCTACATCAGATAAGAATGTAAAATCTTTTGATTTGTTATTTGAAGTAAATATAAAGTAAGTTTATCATTATAATAGTAGACTTTTGCAAGAGAACTCCAAAATGTGATGTAAGAAATTGGCCTGTCAATGCAAAGAAGAGAAATTTTAGCATTCAGATTAAAGGATGGGGAGTCTCTGCCTAGCGTTTAAGCAACAGCTTATAAAATAAGAAGGAAGCAAAATTCTTCTTCCTAAAAAAAAGAACTTTCCATACTTTATTAAAGATAGAAAGTTTGTTAATTCCAATCTTATTTCTCAACATTTTTCTGACATGAAAATAGAATATGAAACAAAATTTGGAAGGTTTTCTATTGGCAGTTAAACGGAATCTCAAAGCTTATCAAATTGCACAAGGGTGTAGATTTTTGTTAAGTTTTGAATGAAATCCATTTAGAGGGAGTAAATACACCTGTCTATTTGGTTTCTCCGAATACAAGTTTACCCGACAACTACAAAATTAAAGAACTAGGTGGATAAAAAAATTTCTCAGATGTATCATCTAAAGTGCCAGTATGTATATCAAATTTGGAATCAAATCCCTCAAGGGCGTGATTGTTTGTCTGTACTTTTTTATGTATCTAGCATCGATAATTCAAACAAGAAGCAATTTAGGTAACCGAAATTTAGTTTACATAGTTAGCATCTAAAGTGTTGATTCCTACCAAATTTTAAACCAAATCTGCCATAGGCTTGATCTCCTGCAGGTCTGTAATTTAGCATGTATGTAAATGCGGTAATTTAAGGAAATTCGGTACCAAATTTTATCAATTGCAGTTTAGATATTTTAATCAAATTTTGAACTAAACCCTTTGAAGAGCTAATTACTTTTTTGTCTGAAATTCTCATTCAGGTAAACGGGATTGATAGGTGATGATTTAGATCAATGAAATTTGATAGTAATTTTGCCACTGAAATTGTTTTTTATGTGATAAATTTGGTTTCCCACGGTCGGATAGAATCGTACAAAATGCAATTACGGTTTTATTCATTACTATACGAAGTACAATAAGCTCATATGCAGGATTTTGCAAATTAAAATCTCAGGACTCCAGGTGTTTATGTCTTTGTCCAAAGTCAAAGCATTTTTGGAGTATCTTGTATTTTTATTAAAGAATATACGAGAAATTCAGGCAGATCACTCTTGCTGGAAGATAAATTGTATCGGAATATTTAAAAGAATGTATACATTTTTAATGCAATAATTATTAATCACACAGGCTACATTTAGCATTTATTTGTAATGATTTGTTTAACTTAATAACGAATTACTTTAAAAAATGAAACAAATTCTAATTTTCGTATAAAATTGATATCAAGTTCTTTGTACATTTAACTTATTGCATATTTTTTATGTTTTTACGAAATTGTATTATGTCACAACAAGTAAATACATACTTGTAATCAAGATATTTTAAATATATTTGGCTTTATTTTACTTTCTTTCACATACTTTCCCATCTCTGATTAAAAATTAAATCGTTTTCAGATAATGTTATGCGAAAATAGAAAAAAAAAATGGTATCTATCAACGGTGTTTGATTTGATCTGGGAAATGGAATGGTTAGATTAATAATAACCGTTTCAAGCTTAAAGGTTTACTCAATACGACGAGAACACTAGGTCTTCATTCATTTTTCTGACCTAATTTGCATAGATTTTTTGAAACGCCAGAAGTGTACGCGTGAATGCCACAGCAATAATATTTTCCCACGGGAAGATCGGTTTCCAAGTTCATATTCTCAAACAAATAGAATTTTTTCTTCTCTTCGAAGAATCCATTTCCTTCTAACGATGGTTAATAAAATAAAGGAAATTCTTAATCGTGGCTTTAATAAATAGGATGCAATTGTTTACTGCCGGCTATTCAGCGCAGGAACTGAAAGATGATGCTATTCTGTAAGGGTATTTAAAATCCCATTAAGACGGGCGGGGTTGAAAAAGAATAAACAGTCTTCAAACAGATGGTTAAAGATGGCACATTAACGAAAATATCCTAGCACTTTACATTCACATGAAAGCATTACAGGTTTTACGCTTTTTGTTGTGAAAATGTAATGTTCATTTCATGAACTGTGAAGATATAAAAAAAAGTTTTTAAGAAATTTGATACTTGTTCTTTGCTTTTATCTCCGTTTTTTATAGGCTTTGTTACCTTTTATTGTTTAAGTTATAACAATAAAATTTTTATGTCACTTTGAATTAAAAATTTCCTTTGGAAATCTATGGTAAAACTCATTTCCGTGTTTTCAAACATCTGGTCAACGAGCATTCAAAAAAGTATTGGGTTGTTCGGAAAGTCATTTCGTTTTTTTTTTTGTCAAAATGAAAAGAAATTTTCGTTTAATGAATAAATTATTTATTAAATTATAAAATTGCCATTCTAGTCTAATACCTTTTGCCATATTTTTGGTAGTAACATGATTACACGTTCATCAAAGTTTTGGTCTTTGCTGTAAAAAAAACTGATCGAGGTGGTTTTTGGCCTCCTCATTTGAAGGAAAAATTTTGCAAATCAGTTCTGGTATTGATGTACTGTTAACACATCTTCTCCACACATATTGGCTAATTTATTTCTGGCTTGACAGCATTTTTACCTTTTATATAGCAAAAAAGAAAAAAATGACAAAAATGCTGTTTATTGCTCTCCATATTTAAAAGGGCACCATCCAAAAACTACTGCGAAGAATCAGCTGCACTTTTTCACACTCAAGCCTTGCTATATCAGCTCTTAAAACATAAAATGATTTTGCGGTTTAAGTATGAAATTGGGTGCGAAAAATGCAATTAAATCCTCTGTCGGGAAAAAACGAAATTACTTTCCGAACAACCTAATATTATTATTTCACTCATTGATATTAGATTGGTAAATTTTTTAGCATTTTCCTTTGTTGTTATTTGCTTATCCCCCCCCCCCCGTTCATAGCCACCTATTTAGGCATTTCAGATCATGAGTTTACTGTGAAAATTTTACAATTATGAAATGGACAGGAGCAATTCTTGCTATTCCTTTGCCTACAATTGTCACAGTAATGTACTACTTTACTTAATAGCACCTTAATTTTCATTTAGGTTCTTTTTACAGCGTTCAATAATAAGACAGTAGAAAAGCAATAATTATTCAGAAATTCTTTACGCATAAAATTCTTATGAATTATTAGATAGGGAATTGATGAATTGGGTAAATTTTAGGAAAATAATTTCTATAATGAACTTTTATTAATGCAATAAAAGTAGAATTTCTTTTAATATTACTTATTGGATACTTATTGCTCATTAATTGAAATTTTAAAAAATGTATGGAATCGTGAAATTAATTTTTCTCAAACTCACTATTAGATATCTAAAAACATACGAACACATAAAATTTTTAATCAGTGTATTAACTCGAAATAAACTAATAAAAAGCATTATAATAATGTATTGTCATCGAGAATATACAATATTGGTCAAAAGTATTGCAAATTGGAGAAATTTCCTGTTTTTTTCAAGAAGTTCGCCAAAATAATTTTTTTTTTCATTTAAAGTGATATTTTTTATGTCTATGTTAAATTAATCTAACAGCAAGCTATATTTAAAACAAAACATTTTTAATTTCAAAAAGGATAAAATGTAAACAAAATATACAGGTTATCAGTGTATGGAGCAAAATGTACGGAATCCATTTTGGTTCCTCAGGATAAATTGAAGTACAGAAAAAAATTCTTTTTTTTTAATCAGAAAAGTTAATGAAATAGTGCAAGCTAAATGAAAAACAATATTTAATTGGGCCTCCAAATATTAAATGTTGGCTGCTTGGGCCTCTGGATTCCCTCGTTCGATCTCAACAACCGCTCTTTCATGGAATGGACGTAGGATCCACAAGGTTTTGTAACACGCCTTGCAGGGTTTCATGGTGTTGAACTTTAATTATTGTTTCTTGAATATCTCGCTTTATTCTGAGATGATCATCGGTTATTTTCTTTCCCATTACACTTCATAATTTCTCAATGGTATTTAAATCTGGCGAATTTCTTGGCTATACGAAAGCATTAATGTCATATTTTGCAAATGCCACCTTAACCAAAAATAACCAACTTTTCGATATAGAGGTTAAAACTGATCTGAAATGAAATTTAAAGTTTGTCTTACCTTTTTCGATATTTGGCAAGGTGCTAGATCTTTCTGAAATATAAGTTTCTGCCTATGAAACATATTACAAGCACTACGAAGCAATTGATCCTTCGGCACACCAACATACTTATCACTATTCATGGTTCCCTGTACAAATTGAAGACATGCAATTGACTGATATGACATGGACCCCACACACATCATTACGCTTTTTAGCTCTTTTGATGTACGAACCAGGCATTCTGGCCTCATGCTGTCGTTTACTTTAAGCCAAACGTGGCCAATCTTGTCAGACATTAAAGAAAAGCGACTTTCGTCGCCGAATATAACTTGTCTTCATTTCGAAATGTTCCAATTTTATGTGCCTTAGCCCACTTAAATCATTTTTTACACATTGCTTTCGTCAGTACTGAGTTTTTTCCAGGTACTTCTTCTTTGTAATATTGTCACAGAGCCTCTTGCGAACTGTCCTGGGAATAACAATGACAGATGTGGACAAATTCTATTCTCTTGAAAGTGCAGCAGAACATGCAAATCTATTTTTACGGCATAATCGTGTCAGTGTAACATCATTACGCTTAGAAGATAACCTCGGATGACCAACTCTAGGTGTTTTTTTTTTATCTATGATTCCATCGGTTTTGAATCTCTTTATGAGGTGTGAAACAGTTGATTCACTGCAATCACACCGATGAGCAATCCTAACATTTGAAATGTTTTCTTGATACATTAAAAGAACAGTCAAGCTCTTCTCACTTCACACATTTTAAAAATAAATGAACCGTTTAAATTGAAAAGAAATAACCAGCGAACGCACTTCGGGACTTAGCAAAAAAATGAAAGATTTGCAATCAGAGGAATTTTATGATAAACTACCTTGATTACGCAATCGTTCCAGACAATTACTTCACAATGGATGACATAATAGCTTGCAACTTCTCCGCCACATTTATATCTAGAAAATATCACTTTAAATGAAAAAATATTACTTTTAGGTGTTTATTCTTGAAAAAATGTAAAATTTCTCAAAGTTGCAATAATTTTGACCAGTAGAGTATAGCAGCAAAAATTTCAAAACTCTAATTTACCAAGTAGTGAGTGAAGAATCGAATTTTAAATCTCATCCTTACTAGTGGCAAATTAAGATGCATAATGATGTCCCTTTTTTAATAAAATGCCAAAACGTTTCAACACTTTTTTTAACATGTTTATTCCAGATACCCTTTTTTCGATATTATTTTATTAAATTTTGCGAAAGTGCATTTGTCTTTATCTATTCTGATTCTAGACTGCCCGGCATTCATAGTTACATACAATAATATTAAAGCAGATGCTGAATGTTATAAATATTCTAACAATAAAGTTAATATAAGGAAAAATATAGGAAGGTGACTAATTATGCTTGATAAAATGCAATAGTATTCTAATATTTTATAATCGATTGAATTTGTATATTTTACAAAGTGCTTGGCAAGTAGAAAAATAGTTTTTAATTTATCTATTTGAGATCCCTTCTAAACCTAGTGGTTCTGGAAAGCTGCCTAGTCAGCCCAGTTGGAAATCAGTCACTAATCCTCAGTGTCATGAAGTAAATTAAGCTAACTAAGGTTAATTTCATTCTATAAAAGCTAATTATTCTTACTTAGATAAACAAAAAAGAACTCGAAGCTTAACGAAGCTTTCGAAAGATAAACGCGAAGAACTTTCTCTTATGAATCAGTAAAATCAAAATTACTACTTTATTACTTTTTTAATTCTTACAACCATGAAATTTCTTCTATAAAAAGTCATAAAAGATTATTTTCTTCTGCCTGAAAGGAAAATTGGAAAATTCCTGAATATTTTATTGAGACCTTTCAGTGTAATATTGATCATGCATCAATAGTTAAGCGAATCCATGATCGCTTAATATTTGCAAGAGATTGGTATAAACTTTCTCGATTGTATTATCTGCTTATGAAGTCAGAAGTCATGAATATCTTCTACACATTTAATCTTCAAAAACTAAGTCTTCCATGAAATTCGAGAAACATAAACACCTTTTAATCGAAAATAAATGCAAACTACCAGTTTCAAGCATTTTTGAGAAGCAAATCTGTTTAAATCTTTGAACACAAGCAGCTTAAAAACATGCTTTGAGCGACAGTCGAAAGTCTTTTGTAATCATAAATTTTGAAGAATCCGGAAGAAGCGATATAGGCCACACTGTGTGCACCTTAACTATAAGCGCATAAGCAAATGATCCCCTAAGTGACAAAGCATTAATATAAACATTTTTTGAGAGGGGAGCGCTTAAAAAATAATAACTCAAATTCTTGCAAGCATTTCTGTATATCTAAAAGTTTACATAGACAAATCATCGGAAGATCCATATAATTAAACGACAGGTTAAAAAATGAATAAAAAATAATCATTTTAATCCTTTACCATAGTATTCAAATTGAAAATATTGACTTATTATGAGGGGCAACCGCAAAAAATTTACAAGTCAAAGGAAAAATGTTGTATTAACAATATACACAGGATACAAATGTAATTAAGAGACCTTCTCTACAAACTCACCAGATTTGTTTAGGAATTTATCACACCATTGAACCGATTTGTTTAACCCTACTAGGTAATAATCAGGTTCTTGGCTACGGAGCCAGTTCTTGGCACCTTTTGAAACATCATCGTCCTATACACACCTTATTCCGCATAAGTTTTTCTTCAATGCCGGGAAAAGGAAATAGTCACTGTGATCCTGTATGAGGGTGACTTCAGAACTCCCACTTCCAGCAATCTCTCTACCCGCTTCAAAAAACGATACCATTTCATCACCTATTGTCTACTCATTGCTTCGCTCCCCCTTCACTGCAACGGTTTGTCTGCGAATATACGGTGAAGACACATCCTTGGCCCATAGAAATCGCATCACGGCTCACACCTCTGTGCAAGACCACTTCTCTAGACGTCTTGCCATTACTGTAGCTGTTTCAAGTCTCGGTACTAATAGTATCTGCTCGAATGATCGGTTTAGAAATTAGCGCAATATGTCTCCACTTTATATTGTATTAATAATATATATATAGCTCTATATAATAGAACGTTATACATTATTAATAATTACATACAATGGCATTCCCATCAACAATTTATACTTTCTAATTACTGCTGCTTGTGAACTTTTTTTGGGATCACCTCTCATATATCTATCAATCTGTGGGTGTATAAACACGATAGCTTGAAGCGCAATAATTTGAATGGATGAAAATTAGAAAATGGTCCTAATAACAATTTGCTGAAACTGCATTAAATTTTAATCCGTCACATGATTATTTACTTACGCATGAGAAAAAAATTAGTTTAAATATACAATGGCTTAGATGAGTAAAATTCGACAGACAGTCTCAAAAGAAATTACAATTATGATCAAATTTTTTCCAAAGGGTAAGCATGTGAATACGATAAAAAGAAAATGGAAAATTTTATAAAATTGTCCATATGAAAAATGGAGGTCCGTTCCCAAAACACATCATCACCATTATAAACTGACTTCTTCGACCAGCTCGAAAGCACACGGAAAAAATTGAATGATCGGACCTCTGCAAAAGCAGCACTGGCGAAAAGTGTGGCTCAGTCCTAAGATCCATCACCTGCCACGGTACAACCCTTCCTTTAAGAAATACGTCTCATCATCGATGGGTTGAACCAGACCCTCACCTTTTTGTGTACCCAAAAAGGTGGAGAGAACCAACCACCATGCTGGAAGCTTCTCTTTCTCAATTCCGAGGTGCCTCCATGGCTTTTTTTCAAAACGCATATTCGACTCTTTTCGTCACACGTAGAATTTGGGAAAAAACAATATCTTACGTTTGCCTTATAACTTTTGTTCGGATATTTTGTTGCAAACATGTGTTTCTCTTCGTAAATCTCGTTTATTCGTATAAATAATTTATATGGATGTTGAGAAAGGTTTTTTTTTTTACAATGAGTACAATAAAACCTCTTAAGGTTTTTTTTTTACTATATTGTTTTTTCTAAAAGCACAATTGGGTTTTTTAAATTCTTGCAGACAGGTAATTAGGGGCATGATTTCTTTCATAAAATGCAATTAAAAATTAGATTTTTGTAGGAGTTTCTTTCATTGAGAATTCGAAGTTCCGCTTATAAAAAACTAGCCGCCTTTGGCGACCAGCTGGTTCGCCATGAGTAATGCGTTCTAAAATTTCCAATTAAATCATATATTTTTTAGCCAAAATTTAAGAAATAGTTTAAGTTAAAAGATTCAGTTATAAGCAGTTAAAGAGTCGGTAACTTTATTCGGAAAAACTTTTTGAGTTTAATGCTTTAATAATTTATCAATTATGCTTCCAAAATATTAAAAATGTTTTTTTCGGTGATATTGCCAAAATGTTAAATATGTTTTTTAAAGAAAGCGAAAAAGGGAAAAAATTATTGAATTAATGATACAGATATTGCAAACGATTATAGAAATATGCCATTAAGTCGGGATTTCAATGCATATCCTGTCTAAATTCAATCAGGTTTACTGTAAATAAAGATAATTTATGGAATGAATGATATAAATATTGCAAACGATTTCTTAGAATCCTTTGCCTTGCATTTATTTTTTTAGAAGATATCACATTTTATATTTATGTTATTTTATCCAGTCACGTGCTGAAAGTTGTATTTCTTAAGATTTGATTTACGATGATAGTTGTTGTTTTTTCATTTGAACTTCCGGCATTGTTTTATTTTATCCAGTCACGTGCTAAAAAAAACATGGTTAAAATATTTCTTTAAAAATTCTTTAAAAATAGAAGCTTGCGTTATACATTAAAACACTGACAGCATTATAAAGCTAATTTTTTTATCTTTAAATTGATGTTAAAATCATGTTTGTGCGATAATATTTTCGGAAGTTATAGCGGAAAAACGTCGAAATTTCGCTTAAATTTTAATTAATTCAAATTCTAATTAAAAATTCAAAAAAAGGGCTCCGAGGTGCACATTCCCGACCTCCAAGGTATACATGTACCAAATTTGGTAGCTGTGTCCAACGGTCTGGCCTGTAGAGCTCCAACACACACACACACACACACACACACACACACACACACATTGAGCTTTATTATAAGAACAAGAAGCACTCAAGTTTAAGTGGTTTTCAATATTTAATAAAATGGAAAGAAAAAAACAACAGAAAATAATACGAAACATTCAAAAAAATTCTCTGTTTCTACACCTTGTTTAATAAGCAAGGCAGAAGTAGTAGAACTAGACCAATTACTCCTGTTTTGTGAAACAACGAAGAGTTTGAAAATAGTTTTATCAAAATAAAATTCAGGTAGTGAAAGATGCAGATCAAATAAAAACTTCAAAGACTGGTCATAAAAATGAGTTCACTAACAGAGCCTTCTTGTGAAAACAAATGGCTCTAAGCATTTCTAAAATATGTCGCTTATCAGATTTCAAAACATTACTCCAGAGTTCCTTTCATCTAAACGATAAACGACTTTTAATAATGATGATGACTATCTCTGCATAAAAATGAGCGAATCATTTTGAAATTTCAAATTCACGACAAAACTGGAAAATATTGTGAAGTATTTGAAAGCAATTTGATGCCATTTTGTCAAAATATGTTATCATTCATAAGAAAATAAATTCCCCTGTTATTGTTTTAATCTTAAAGTGTTTACACGAATAGTGTCTAACCGTAATAGATAATCAACATGTATATCTCGATAAAATCATTTTTTCTAAACTTTTAATAAACATGTTTTCAAAAAGCAAACAATTTATTGCTTCAAGCAAACCCCAAATTTACTTATTTTGAATCTAACATCAGAAGTCTACTTATTTTAAAATTTCTGATCACAAGGTACCCAACAAATGAATTTAACTACCTTGTGGAATGTTTTACATTTCGAATAAATTAAATTTTTAAGATAAGCCAAATCGTATTTTTAAGTTTCTAAAAGTAAGGCACCCTATAAAACCATTTTTTAAAATCATATTCTTAAGAAATTGTTTAACTTAATTGATTATTCAGTGAGGTTTTAAGCAAATATATGTAAAAAAAAAATCCTATTATAGATCATATGTTTTACTCAACCGAAAGCGGAACGAAGTATGTTTCCTTCAAAAAAAAATAAATAAATAAATAAATGCATCATCTTATATAAATCCTCTAATAGAGTGGCTCAGCATGTGATAGAGCAATCTATTTAAAAAAGATAATAAAAGACGAATTTGGTCTCTTCAGCATAAATTAACAGCAGAATATCGTTAATAAAATAATTGTCTATAACTCGTAAATAAAATCATAAAAAAAAGTACAAGAGACTGTAATAATTGCAATTTTGTAAGGGTAAAAAATTTAAAATCGATCCAATGCAGCTGCGAAGCATTAAATTCTTATAAAAAATTGCATTTATAATTTTTCATAACAATCTATTAATATAATTCAATAATTCTATAAATATTTAAGAAAGCAGATTTCAAAGAAAAAATAATAAATATTATATCGGTTATACGCTTGGTGCAATTACTTCCTAGGCGTGGTGTCCTTGTTGTAAAATTACGTATTTGAGAGAGAATTAGAGGTTTGAAATATGATTACACCCAAGATCTCCCGGGTATGCAGGCCTGGTGGATTCCAAACTGGAGGGCGAAAGTCAGATGTTCGCCTATCGGTGTGATGAGGAAGCTTAGAAAAGAACTGAAAGCTCAGGCGTTGTCCTCATCATATGACCTCAGTCAAAATTAAGAGATGATTTTTTTCCGCCAAATAAAATTATTGCTCTATTTTATTACGAGGTGTTAAAATAATTTAATCTCTGTACATAGAATTTTCTTTTCTTACTTTTTAAGCTGTTTCCTCCTGAATTATTCCTGATTTTGTTTAGTTTCAGCAACTTGCTGTTATAAAATAGTTGCTTTTTAAAAATTCCTTTATACCAACCACCCAGCTCAATCTAAAACATAATTCAATACGAAGGCTGATTTCTGTTAATGTGAGTTAACTTTACTCATGACCTAATCCAACAGAGTTTTTTAAGGAAGTTTTAATTCCGTTTTAACATCAACTTTTACTTGATTCACTTTTTTTCAAATCAAGAGTTTGGCCCAAAATAGCCAAGGGGGTTTACGAGTTCGAAAACGCGAACAACCTCGACTCTTAATTGCTATAGATCAGAAGTGGGTGGTTATTTGATAGATCAAAGAAATTAAATGCTGTTTGTGTGTAATAATATCTTGATATGCTAAAAATACATTGGGAAACAATCTCTGTAATCTTGCTTTTAAAATAAGAAAGAGCGGAATGAAATGATTTTTCCTATATATGCAAATGAGAGTTATTGTAATCTATCAGTTACAAGAATGTCTTTCAATCGGTCTTTTTATCCTTGAATGTTTATCTATAACCATAATTTAGCCAGATGGGTCAGTCAACGAAAGTGCCCGCCTTTGGGATACATAAGGGCAACGTCCGATATCCAGTATATGCAAATATTAAAAAAAGCAGTAAACAAGGAAGTTCTATTACCTACATTTGGGAAGCAAGCTTTGGGCTTATTGTTATGCGTATTCAAATAAGGGTTGCTTCAGCCCAATGATGTCATTGATCCGTGGAAAAAGTCAAATTATTGTTTCGAGCTGAAAATCAATGTTCTTCTCGAATGCATTATTTCAGACAGAAGAGTCAATCGATTTGTGTTTATTTCTTCATTTATCAATACTTTCTCTTTAAACGAGGAAACACAAAAGTATTAAAATATCGTTGATGATGCGCAATTCACATTCTCATACATGTAAACAGACTTTTAAATTGTAGATATTAATTCTAGTTAGAGCTCAGAGTCAGTATTCTTCTCGAATGCATTATAACAGACAAAAAAGGGAATCGTTCAGTGTATATTTCTTCGCTTATCAATAATTTTTCTCTTTTAATGGAAAAGCATAATTGGAAGTGTAAAAATATCGATGATGCGCAGTTCACGTTCTTATACATGTAAACTGACTTTTAAATAAATTGTAGGTATAAATTCTAGTCGCATTTTTAACGCTTTAAATTTCCCTTTTTGAAGAAGTTTTTTTTATCGTAATATTACTAAAATGGGGAAAAAAATGAACAGAAAAACACAAAATTCTTTGAGATTTACATTGATACAGAAAGAGAGAATACAGATTGGATGTCTTAAATGGCTCACATCTCAACTTTGGTATGAATCTCAATCATTTTGATAAAAGAAATTAATATTATACCTGACAAAGTCAAATGTGGTGCATGTTTAATGCAAAAAATGACCCATTCATAATTCAATCCTTTACACAATTCTTTCTTAAATACATACAATATGAGTGTGTTTTTGATAAGGTTCCTTAAGTGGATGAACTGTAAGAAAAAATAGAGATGACTTTCCTTTCCTGTGATTTTGTTGCTAAATCTATTTCATCCAATAAATGAGAGATTAGGAAATCTTTTTTGTAACTATGCGCCAATTTCAGGCTCTCTTTCAAGAATGAATTCTTATTTCACCTGATTTGTTCCATGTAAAAATGGAATTTCGTTATCAGTTTTTCTTTTGCATTCCGAAGCATTGAAGTTTTGTGTTTGTGTGCACGAGGACAAGTTAATAAGAACCTGCGTTATTATTCTAATAGTCTGGCTATACTGATTTGGGTACTCGGCAGCCTCTAGATGGCATTGTTCCCTTCATTAGTGACAGATTTCCACGTTATTACCACAGTTTGCTTTTTAATGTTGCATAGTAAACCTAGTTGCACCTCTCTCCCTTGCATTTTTGGAATGAATCATTACCGGAGATGAATCAAGGATTTACCGCTTTCGGACAGTTTTGTTCAGTTATATTAAAGTCCCGTTTTAAAGCAACATTAGGGCTATTTTTGGACGGATTTCGTAATTTTGAACCGCTGTCTTATGACGAGGACAACACCTGAGCTGGCACCCCCTCTCTTTCCAAGCTTCCACGCTACATCAGCGGGAGAACGTTCGGGTGGTTTTAGCGTGCACCAGACTCGCTTACACAACAATTCTTTGGTGGAATCGGGTCTCAGGTCTCAAACCCTTCGCTTCCGATGCCAAGACCTTATTACCAGACCATCATGTTGTGAACCAGGTCGATTAGATCCACATAAGGGGAATCTCATACATGAAGCCTTCATCAGGAGGTAGCTGCAGTTGCTGGTGAAATGCCAAATAAACCAATAGTTCTCTTTAATTATTATTTTTTCTAAAAGGGGCAAGCGATGCCACCAGGCTACTGCGGCCATCACTTTCAATCAGAAAGCAGATGTCAGAGAATGAAGTGAAAGCCCAAAAACTTCAAGCCAAAAAAGTATTCAAGAGTTAATTTTTCCAGTAATGTTCCCAGTATGTCCAGTAATGTTCCATGTTGTTATTTCCAGTAATGTTAATGTTGTTCAGTTCTTGTGCTTTATCTGGAAACGAAGTAAACAGTGATAATAATTTGCAACAAATTGTTATTCAAAACAAACGCACTTATAAATTATCGGAAGACCTTCATTTACATGAGAACAGCTTCCTTCTATCACCACCCACACCATTCAAATACTTCAGAAACTGCATTTGAAGTGTTGAAGCGCACCAAATACAGTCCCGATTTTGCTCAGATTACCACGTTTTAACTCAATGATGCTTTAAGAGGCAGCCTCCTATCAATAATTGAAGGAAAATTAAGGTACTATACCTACCTCAAAACAGAAAATATTTTCTTTCTGGAGATATCAATAAGCTCTTGCAATGCAGGAATGATTAGACTTTAAATGACAGCATTGTTCATTTAATACTGTTTTTATAATAAATTACAAATTTTGAATGCAAATGTTCATTGATTCACCCCCTTATTTGCATCAACAATTAGCTATTTTATTACTTTTAGAACTTAAATCTCAATTAATAGATAAATTAAATGCAATTTTTAATTCTACACTAGTTAGTTGGTTGATTAGGGTTTTTTGGTGCAAGAACCCCACTTGATCATGCTGCCCCAAGAAAATTGTAAAATTATAGACCAAATTACATAAAACACACATGATAAAAATAAAAGCAGAATATTATCAATATACAAATACCAAACATAAAAGCTCAAATACGTACAAGATTAAAAAGGTGAATAATTCTACACTAGCAATGCCCCCCTGGTAGCAAATTTGTTAAAAAAAATTTGTCGAAGATTGTATAAGATTTATTAGGATTAATAATAATATCATAATAAATAAAAAAGTAATTAAAATTTAAAAAATTATAAATGTATGTTTTTAAAAACAGTTTAACTGAATTTATACATTATGATTAATAAGCAACGTATTAAGTTTGAAAACTTCATTTTAGTTATTTTCGAATTAAATCCAAGGAAATCGTTTTAAATTACTTAGTAAATGGTTCTGTTAAGCATATCTAAATTAAGAAAATGTTTGCAATCATTTAGTCGAAGGAGGAAGAAAGTCAATTCTAATGGTTTTTAAAACAACTTTCAATGGCCTTAATCAATGAAACCTCTTAGCGTTAGAGTTTAAAGATAACTCGTCACTAATTGCAAGCAACATCATCAAGTAGCATTTACTTTGTCAAAATGCTCTACAGGCGTAAATGGTAACGGTCTAAAAATGATGCATAGTGTTAATCCAAATAAAGCAACAACCTTGAAAGAATTATTTAAATGAGTGAGTGCGAGTTTCATGGCTCACGGACCAGATTAAACAGTGCTGTGCCAATCTTATGGGTTAGGGTAACGAAAAATTGGCAGGATCTAAAATTCTAGCAAATCTTAAATCTAGAAGTTTAAAAAAAGAACTTGTTTTAGAGTACTAAACAAAGATTGAAGAGAACGAAATATTTTTTTAGATATTTAAGTTAGATGATAAAAGCCAATTGTTTTTAAGAATGCAAAAATTTTCAGATGAGTATTTTTCAGCACCAAATCGCAAATGTTTGGAAACGATGCACATAAAAAATATCCTCGATTATGATTAAAAACAGGACATTCAGACAGTATATGGATAAATGTAAAATCAAAATGGCAGATGGTATATTCAGGACTCTCTTCAGCTAATAAAAGTTATGTAGGGGTGAAAAAATATCCTCAATAATTATGAAAAATAGGACATTCATACAGTATCATTACTGTATGAATGAACTGTATAAATAAAATCAAAATGGCATATAGTGTATTCAGGACACTCTTCACCAAACATAAGGTATTTATCGGTGAAAAAGTCGTGCCCTATACGAAGTTAATTCATTTTGTCATTAACCTTCCGCACAAGAAGAACAGACTGAAGGTCATTATATCAGGATTAATAAAATTTAGTTTGTAAGGGATCTGATTCCATGATTTTTGTTACATTTTATAGATACAATGGTAAGGATATTTTAACATATCAGAGTAGGGGAGTTGTCGTTGCAAAAAAATAGTTGATTTCGAAATGGTATTAACTAATTTATTGACATTTAAGCCAATACAGCTGTAATAAACAAAACAAAATGTTGAAGAGAAAGCATTTAAAAACTCTATATGTGTTTATTTCTCTATTAGGCAAAAAATTCTAACATTAAGTATAATTTTCTTTTGAAATTTCAATATGGTATGAATGTGGTTAATTATTTCATCTGAAATAACTAGACATTATGCACAAATTTGGCGAAAGAGAATTGTTATTATGAAGAAACAATAAGGCCTGCTAATGCTAAGCTGCTAATAATTCTCAAGATGAAGTAACAATTAAAAACGTCATTTCAATTTGAAAAAGCATAAGAGATTTCGAAGGTATATTTTAGGACCCTGTTTTGTTCGAAATAAAAAATTATGCTCTTTTTATGACTCTCTGGGATGAAGCTGGTAAATAACTAAAGTACCCTCTAAATTCGGTATAATATTTCATCAAATTTTAAAGAACAATTTTAAATAGTCTTTATCCATATGCAAAAAAAAAAACTATTTCCATTTACATAACTGAATTACGTTTTTTTCCTTCTCCTTTTTAATACGGGTAGATTTGCATCAGAGCTGTATAAATGTTCGAAATTTATTAAGGGCAAATACGTTGAAGTGTTTAGGAACAGATATTGTCCTGCTGAATCAGTACTTAATTCCATACACTATTTTCATTTATCATAACTGAAATGAGTTTTTTTCCCTTCTTTTTTGTGCGGGTGGATTTGCATCAGAGCTAGATAAATGTTCGAAATTGAATAAGGACAAGTAAGTTGAAGTGGTTAGAAACAGTCTTTCTCAATCCATACGTAATACGCGTAATACTATTAATAGTCGTACCACAAACCAATTTGATCCTGGTGGAAGGTCTAATGAGATGAGCTGCAAAGTCTGGCAACAAAAGTTACTTTCTATTGAAAAGTAGAACGGACCCTTTAATAAGTAGAACATGCCTTTGAGACAGGGGAATTATACCTTACTTTAATCCAAGTAAGAGGTATAACAAACAGGTTTGCGGCTTGCGTGAAGTTCATAAAAAGTTTCTCAAATTTCAAAAACAACAGTGACGGTTTGAGTCCGACAAGTTCACGGACCTTTTAGCAGTGAAAATGTTTCAATCCTAAAGAGGTCAATTTTATCAAGGAAAAAGGAAAAGCGTATTTATTTTCGGATCTTCTCATGTAGGTGGGGTGGAAAGTGAGTCAACGGAATAATGCAGAAACTAGAATGACTTTTTCTCTCTTCGCCTCTTAACCTACTTTAAAGCGGCTTCTCATCCCCTAACGAAATTTCGATTAGAATCAGTCATGGTTAACTAGCTGTTGCCGTCTGGATTCCCCAACTTTCATTTCACTTGTGGAATTTCAGTCAGAACTTGGATACTTCGGGAGCATATTGGATTCTCCAATTCTTAGTGGTCGGATCTCCTTTGTAGTGTGCTCACAGAATCATTCATATCATTGAGGATTTAATTGCTACAATCGTCCTTCTTTTGTGATCTTCGTTTCCGTTAGCTTTTTTTACGAGTAGTATGCCTTTCAATTCTTCAAAAGTAGGTGAATAACTCAATGCAAGAAAAGGATTCTGATTTATCAGTTAACGTTCTCTGAAAAGTTCCGTAAGTAAGCTTATTTACTATTAGAAATTGCTTTTATTTATTTTCCTTTTACTAATGAAATGTCTATATTGATGGCTATATTCCTAAATAAATATATATGTTAATTCAAACAGAAAATATTTGTGATGGCGAGTATTCTTCATTTTAGTCCTTATTTCCAAACAAAAGATTATCAGGGGGTTATTTACTTTCTTTAGTTGCTAAAGTCTGTTGTTTACATACAAGTAAAATACTTTGTGTTCAGTTTGATGTTTCCATCGACTTACTTTACTTTTACTTACTTACATAAAACACTTTCATGTAAATATTATGTTATTTCCATTTCAGTTTAGTGCAAAAGGTCACGATTCATGTAGATAAATAAAGCAAAGAAAAAAATGAAAATTCTCCTCTTCATTTTTCTAATATATTTTTATATATACAACTTCACTATTAGCAAATATTCTTTCCATTTCTTTTTTTTTCTCTTTTATATTCTTAATATCAAGTTGATACATTTTCCATTATATGGCATTCAATTTTACCAAAATCGGTTCTGAATTAAATTTAAAAAATCAATAATTCATTTACTTCTTTTTCAACCTTTTGAGTTTTTGCAACTATGTTTGTAAGAAGTGAAGGTTAGGCCATTCCAAATTATCACGCTCTGAGTATTTCCGGAAACTCCAAGTCAATGAAACTGTTGTGGTACTGAATATCGTTGTTAATCTTTCATCATTTTTTATGCATGTATTTAACCAGTAAATTTATTTTGGAATTTACAATTCTATTATTTTATTAGAGATCTCAAAGAAAGATAGATGATGTTTAAATGATTGTATAGCCATCGGTAATTTGACAACGAGTTAACCAAGGGGAATTTTTCATATATACGAGTTTATAAGCAGGGGAATTGTTTCAGAGAGTCTTTTGCAATTAATCATTTTTTTTTATCGATTGTTAGTTTACTTTTTACATAAAACAATTCTAGATGATTGATTTGTTGGTTAGTTATCCTCAGTTTTTACTCCATAATATGTCATAAGGGGAGCTTTTCTTATATTATGTATGAATTATTGAGCAAGAGAATTTTTTTAGAGAATATTTTGCATGGATCATTGTTTCTTGATCGTTATTTTACTTTATATCGATCATCTAGGCCTATTATTAAATAGGCCTAGATGATCGTTTTGTTGGTTACTTATCCTCAGTTTTTACCTCGTAATATGGCGTAAGGGGAGATTTTCTCTTATTATATATTAGTTATTGAGAAAGAAATCACAGTATCTTTTGTAAAAAATCATTGTTCAACAATCGTTATTTTACTTCTTTTATATAAAAAATAGTCTTAGATTATTATTTGTTGGTTAGTTATCCTCGGTTTTTACCTCGCAATATGGCATATCATGAAATGTATTATTTAAAGCGAGGTATTTATAAAATAAATTGTTTCCTTTTTCCCCCTTTTCTAAATATCTCAGTAAAATAACATAACCATATACATTCCCAGTTTATGAAGGATAACTGAAAGTATTGAACATTTTGGTTTTTTAATAAATTTTTAAGATATAGAATAAGGATAATCATATAATAGTTGAAATAATTATTTATAAATATTTTGTTTTAAATCTATCCGAATCAAAGAGATTCACGGGACAGAACATTTTTTTTATCTATAGTCCACCTAATCCCGGGGGAAATAATGAATTGAAATTATATATTTGTATTACTTTTTTATAAAAAATTAAAACTAAGATACTTGGTTAAACATTTTTTTTTTATCAATAATGATTTTTAAATGTGCATTTTGATTCCTTGTTCTGTTTCTCTACCGAAATAAACTTATATATTTAGAGAATTCTCGACCAGATGAATACATGGGAAAATTGCTGCTATAGCTATTTTCCCGATTTAGGTACAGAGAAAATCTATTTCATTTCCAAATGTACACCATCTGTACGACTTTTCATTCTGCCCAATTTCAACAAACGAACTCTCATAATTCTTTCAAATCGAAATAAATTAAATAGATATATACATCAATAGAAAGCTATTTGAACTATGCCACTAATAAACTAAGGAAGGGGGAATGAGAAAATAAAGTCGGACTTCAAAAAATCAGTTTTAGGGGCACAAGTGGTTGTATTAATTAGTGTTAATAAAAATAATTGCTTCTTTTTGATTGAAAAATTGATCTCAAATTTTATCTAAATGATTTCAGGCTTTAAAATTGAAAAGCGATAAGTAAATTGAATATCTGAACATTGAAGACTTTTACAAGTTAATTGTTCTTAAAAGCGAACAGCCAAATTTATTTTTAATAACAAATCTTGAGTTTTAAGATGAATCTCATATTTACCATTTAAACAGCAAAATAACATAACAATTATAAATTAAAATGAGGAGCACAGATGACACAAAATAGTACAGAGTATTCTGATATTTGCACGTTTTAAGTGTACTTAAGGTGTAAGTAAACGAAGAGATTTAATAAAAATTGCGATTGAATGCGTGAATGTCAAAACAGTATTTTTATGTCATAAAAAGTTAAAGTAAATTAGTACAAAACTTTCGGGCATTTTTCTTTTCATTTTTGATGAAAACAAATGTGTCAAGTACTAGCGTGTAAGAATTTAAGATGACAATTATCACGCACTAGCCACACGCTAATAAATCCATTTATACCCTTTAAATGGAAAATCATATTTACTTTCTGAAGAAATTGGGTCGTTTCTTTTGTTAATATGCAGTTGACTGTCATTTCGCATATTCAAACGTACGCGTTAGCAATTAGTAGCCTCATTCTGGTTCACGATAGCGTTGTAAGTGGCAAACAAGCGAGATGGCTATCGGCAATTTCATTTCTTAGAACCAAAACTTTGTTTACGTTCTTCATTGAAGAATAAGAGCGAGAAAGCGAATTGTGTCACAATGAAATATAAATTAGTCCCATTCTATCTACAAATCAAAAATAGAAACGTGAAGAAATTTTTATCTAAATGAAATGAGATTTAGAACGGAAACAATGAACTTAGTGTTTATAATTCAAGATGACACTTATTTTCTTTTTTAATAATTTACCTGGAATTCTAACAATGAACGAAAAACAACAGAGTTCAAAAAAAATATATCAACATTTTCCTTTCTTAGAACAAAGACTTTGTTTACATTCTTCATTGAAAGATAAGACCGGGAAAGCGAATTGTGTCACAATGAAATATAAATTAGTCACATTCTATGTATACACATCAAAAACAGAAGGGTGATGAAATTTTCAGCTAAATGAAATGAGATTTAGAACGTAAGCAATAAACGAAATGTTGGTTATTTCTGTTTTTCTTAATTTATCTGGAATTCTAATAATGAAAGATAATAGATACAGTTTTTAGAATGTATTTTAAGAGTAATATTTCCTTTAAAAGTTTTTATTGAAATAACAGCCAATGTGATAACAATACGGCTTCTGAATCTGGTTCAAAAATTGTATTGTCCAGTAATCATCGAGTGGCAAAGGCTGAATTATGCATTAGAGTCATTTAACTAGTGATTATCGGCTCTTAGTCAAAAAACAAAATAAACGTTGTCACTTCTCCAAACTCTCCAAAAAACGCTTAAGAACCTAAAATCAAAATAAATACGCTCATTGTTTCAAAAAACAGTTTTTCTCGTTTATGTCAATAAGTACAAATTGCTTAAACATAACTACTAAATGCTATTACGAAACATATACTAATCCGAACAAGTCATGTGTTTGTTATCAATGAATTCTTATCAAAGATACACATGACCGAAATTCGAGAAAAATTACAGTGAAAGGTACAAAACCTCTTACAAAATGATATTCATATTCTAAGAGATGACATTTTGTCAATGATTCGATAACAGCTTAAGAGATTATATACTCTGATTCTCTCTAAAATTTCGAAAAAAAATCATCCTTGCGTAGCCTTCACATCATATAATACCTTTGCAGCAATTTATTTCTACTTTAGTGGGGAAAATAACTTCTTAATGGGGTTCCGGTCGACGGTCATTGTACTTCCCAAAGAGCCCCATTCGCTTTGATCTAGACCTACTTTCCTCACTTAGGCAGTGTTAAAAAAGCTCCGTTTTCTCTTGATTTTTTATCTACGCCTGCCTTTAATCAATTGGATTTTCTTTTCAACTGTTTCGGCTTTTCACGTTTCATAGATTAACCTCCTCTTCGTGAGGGTGAAGCTAAAATAGCACATCGAGTGAGGTCTTTCAACTAGATATTGTCTTGTTTAGACGTTTGTTCAATAGGACGGGATAACATAATAGAACAATTATTTTCGTTAGATCGCCGATATTGTACCTTGATGTAAAATAAATTCAGTTATATAAATATTTTTCTCACGCTTATTTGATGAAAGATTGATATTCCACGCTGATTTTTTTAATAAAAAATTATTATTTGTTTCGTCCAATTTACACCTTTTTTATGGCTCCTGCTTAAGTTCACGTATTTTATGCTTGTAAGGATGGGATATTGTAACAGATTTTTCCATCATTCCCTAATGTGCTGAAGTTCTGAAGTTGATATAAGTATAGCTTTCCAATGATAAAAAAGAATTTGAATTTTTTGAATCATAATTGTCAATTAATGTATTAATTTAGCTATAAAATCACTTTAAAGATTTTAAGATTCAACTTAATTATAAGCTGGTACATTGAAAGTTAGAATCTTGAAAAAAATAAAAGACATTGTGTATGTATGTTCCACTATTGCTTGTTATCGATTCGGATGATTTAAGCCAAACTTTGCATATTTGTTATTGAAGAAAAGAGAATATTGTTATTTTTCCAAAGAACAAAAAGTTATTAAATATTCAATTAATTAAAAATTAACCTCAATTTTGATTTTTTTGCAGTATCCTCAAATATAAAATATTTTATATATTTTAATATCATCTTAAAGTTCAAAATGTTACCATTTCTGTTATATAAATTAATTTTTTTCAAATGATTTTTTATGTAGATTCTTTATAGGAACACTGCCTATTGCAATGGTTCTCATGACACTATTTGGGGGGAAAAATTGCAGATTTTCACTTATCATAGACACTAGAGTCCAAAACCTCCCTTCCTTCAAAAGTTATATTTACGTATAACGTTTTTTTGTATGTTATTTTGTGAACAAGATAACTAGAGAAATTTTGTTTTAGATCTTAAATTAGAATAGACTTTAAGAAATGTAAAAACTTTGGATGAATTCGTAAATGGGCCATCTAGCTAATAAGAAGTGAAAATGGTGGGGAGGAAGGGGATCAAAATTTTCATTTCGCTACAATTTCCTTATTATTGAATATGAAAAAATAAATCAAATTAGCCGAGCTAGCGCCTCATTAAGGTGAACAACTTTTTTATTTGAAGTTTCTCCATAGCTGCAATTGCTTCAAACGGCGCTAAAAAGGGATTTCCAAGCCCTAATAACGAGAAACATCAACAATTTATATTGCAAGTTCAGAAAAAAAATGAACTGAAACCTCAATTTTTCTCTTACCAGCGGGTGACCGAGCTCCGCTCGGAGAAAACAGGTATCGAAGCTAACTCGAAGATTGTGATTTATCAAAACAATACATGCCATAAGAAAATTTGTGAAACCATTGGTGAAAAGATAACCGGTTAAAGTGCACCATTGCAAACTATTCTAAACAAAGTTAGAGTTTGGAAAGGGAACTATTCTATACAAAGGTAAAGTAAAGGTAAAGATTGAAGTGTGTTGAAGTTCAATATTTTTGACAAATTTATTTAGAAAAACCAAACATATATACATACATAAGAAACATATTATAAACCTATAACAGCATAAACATAAAACTTTATTAGTTCGCCATATTGGCTATAGATGGCAGCACGTTACCGCTTGAAAATTTAAGTAGCCATTATGGCGAACTAATAAAGTTTGAAAATATCCTATCTGTAACTCCGAACTGCTCGACCGTAGTGCTTCAAAACCGGATCCAATCGATTCCTTGTGGCCAAAAACCCCAGACCCCCCCAAGTTTACCGGAGTTTATTAATTCTGGGGCGATTTTCGACTTGGCAACCATTCCTCGTATTAGAGTATTAGATAGATTTCCATTGTTTGAAATCGTTTAAACGCATGTAGAATAAAAATTGAAAGATAAAAGAAACTAAATAAATAAAATAAAGGAGGGGAAAAACTTAATATTAGCAATATGTAAAAAACAATCAGCTCAACGGGGCTTTTGTTAATTTGATGGTCGTTTGATTTGATATCTACTACTTTACTGAGGTTATACTGTATTAAAAAATTGCAGCTTTAATCCACGTATGGGTATTTTTATCAACCGACAAATAATGATTAATCACCCCAAAAAGATTGGCAAATATTTAACATTAGCCATTTGACTATGTTTGTCAATGATATGCGGTTAAGCCTTAAATTTGCTAATGGCATGCAATTAATTCACAGTCCCTAAGAATACATTTTTTAAACTGACGGAAATTTTCTTTTATGTATTTAAATACGTACGACATAAGATCTTAGAAACAATATTAATTAAAAATAGACGGTTTTTAACCTTAAAATATAAAATAAAAATGAGATAAATTCGTACTTTCTGTTATAAAAAGTTATTATTTGCAATTAATTTCAAGAAAATTTCAAACGATAGATTGAAATTCCTTCACAAAGATTTAAAATGCTTTGATAACCTTTCAGTCCTTGCCGACTAACACAAACTTTTGACACTTTCAAAAAACTTCAAAGCTATAAAATTTGTTGCTAGATTTGTATATTATCTGTACTTAATTATTATTTATGTTGCAATAAATGCCTTATTATAAGATAGTTGCTTCAATGTGTAAGGTTTCAATTTCACTCATCGTATACGAAGTATAGAGAAGATACTGTAATCGCTAAAATAATTCAAACTCCAGATATTAAAGAAACTTTTCATTTTGACTTAAATCTCCACCCCCCATTTTTTTTTTTTTTTTTTTTTGCCTTTTGGCTGTTTCTGAGTCAATCTGTCTGTAACAAAGATAACTCCAAAACGCTTTGAGGTAGACAAATAAAATTTTATATGCAGTATTTGCATAAAATGTGTTACTTTCTATCAAATGTTGAGCAAAATCTATTTAAAGAATGACTATCTGTCCGGCTCTTTGATTACTAATTAAGCAATTGACTCAATTAAAAAACGCAAAGATCGTTATAAGTAAAATTTGGTACACAAATTTGACGTCTAAAGTGGAGACGTATCAAATTTTGAACCAGATTTGTCCAGCGGTTAACCAACTCTCGGTCCGTACTTTCTCATGCATGTAAATGGAATAATTCATTAACTCAATGACATAAATAAATAAAGTTCATTATATTTTCTTGTGATTAAAATTTTAGTTAAATGTTAGTGTAAATCAGCCTGAAAAAAGATATTCAGAATACGTCTTAAGAAGCATGTTCTTCTCAAAATAAATTCAATAAAACAGCTGGCATCCCCTCTCTAAACTTCCTCACCACACTAACGGGTGGACTTTTGACCTCGAAGGATTTAACGTTCACCAGACCCACTTACACGACGATTCTTCGGTTGAATTTTGTCTCGGACAAGAAACTCTCAAATTCCGAAGCCGAGATCACCAGGCCACGATGGCCTAAACACCTTTACTAGGTTACGTTAAGACTTCAAACTATTTTATCACTATTCTTAAAAAGTTTTTTTTAAATTTCAATACATAATTCTTGAAAAGGGTTTTGTATATTATAAAAATTTTTTATAGAAGCATTAACGATGAAAGTATTTAGACCCCTCGCTATGCTGGATATATCAATTAATATATTATAGATATAATACTCTGCTTTTACGGCTTTAGTTTGGCATTCTTGTTTTTGAAAATAGATTAAAGTAAGAAATTAAGAACATTATGAATGTTTACTTCAGAAAAGCTGGCCGATTTCATTTAGAGGTTTACTTATGGAGGTGCAGAGCATGCGTAACTGAGCTCGATCCCGGGTTCAGACGGAAGCTTCACCCCCTATTTCCAAAGCTAAAGTAAATATCATTAGAAGTATAAATCCAGAAAATAATGAAAATAACACAAATTGTGTTATAAAACACTTTTATAAGTATATTAGAAAGGATAAGTAAATGTTTTTAAAGAAGATTTAGCGGTCGAAAAAAATGGGTGGCATGGAAACAATAGGAAATCAAACCATGTTGAATTAAAAAAAATAACAAGCATTATATTAAAGTTAAAATACCTTATAAAACGATTAAATTACCGACGGCTTTAAGGTTCTGCTTCCCATGCTTTTATGATTGTTGTTTTAACTTCAAAATTTTAGAAACTATTTTTTTTAAATTTTTTTAAAGATATTCTTAAAATGATTTTTTATTTATTTATTAGAGATTTATTTTTTTCTGGAATGTGAAAATAAAATATTTGTGAAATTTAAGATATAAAATTAACAAACCCAAACAATACGCAATTCCTCATACCCCTGTTTGCTAAAGGAAGAAACTGTTCCATGAAATATATGCATTCATTTATACTTTAGGTTTTGAGACAGATACAAATTGTTTCTCTATGACTGTACTAATTTTTGAAAAAGCGTTTTGAGAAGAGAACCGAAATAGGGTTGAAATGCTGTTGAAATTATTTTTATTTCGTTATTCATTTCAACTATTTAATTTTCAACAGTACGTTCATTCGAATATTTTATTGTGATATATTTATTTAAATCTTAAAATAAATAAAAAGGAGAAGCACATATGAAAATAAATCTGATATCTGCTTAGTTATCAGAAAATAGATTATTCTATGTTTTATTATATGTGTTCTTCATTTCTTCCCCGACTAAAAAAATCATTCCAGTTATAAAAGGACTGTTTAATTTCTTACCATAACTTCTGTAGATAGATTTTAGATTGGGTTGGTTTTATTAACGTTTTGCTTTAAAGCAACACTAGATCTATTTTTCGATGGATCTCCTAATTTTGAATCTTGGCCAGATGACGATGACGACACCAGAGCTGAGTGAGAGTTCCCAGATTTTGCTTCTTATTTATGAGCATAAAATTTATTTATACACTTTGTTTCAACATTCACCTCTGAATGAAAACCATTTAGAGTAGTTGAGGTTGCTGCAATATACTTTGTCAAGGTTTCTTGATAGATATCCTGAACATCATCTATAATTATATTATGTTTAAAATATAATAGAATACATGTGCAGCATTTATGAACGATGATTTAATTTTCAGTTGAATAGTTATTTCATAGATATCTGTAAATGTTGCTAAGTAGAAATGAAATTAAGTTATTTGTTTAGCACAAAAGGCTCAACGACATTGTAACGGTATCTTCTCTATATTTTCCAGCATTCAGAATATTGAACAACATCGTTGATTTTTCGTTTAATATCTTGTCTAATTAATTCAAGCGTAATGTATTGGATATAATTAAAGCATTGGTGATATTGACAGAATTTATTCAATTTTTTAGTTACTTATCTATAAATATTCTTTATTGATATCAATCATTCATTAATTAAATTAATATCTTTTTTTAAAAAAATTCATATCGATTTCAAAACTAGCGAGATCAAAATTCTTTTGATTCACAATTCCGCTTATGGAAGATATTTTTTTGATTTGTTGGGACTACGTGAAATAATTAAAGATCACTGCATATTATACACTTATACACTTAATTATACACTTCAAATAAAAATAAAATTTATTTACTTTTAGCTTCTCCAAAATTTTTAGAAAAATCTTTGTAAAGAAATAAGAATTTCAAGTCGAAAACACCGAAAATTAGAAATGGAAATTTTACTTCAATGCTCCTAATTTTTAGAAAATAAAAAATGCATTGTAGCCCACGGCCTCTGTTGATCCATTATACGATATAATAAGCACCTCATACATTCTTCCAAAACTATATTCGGTAAAATATTTCCATTACTAAATAATAAAACCAGAAAAAAATATCCAACATTCCTTTCATATACATTGACGTGATTGTGAAAGGAAATCATTGTTAACATCCTTTGAATAAATGAGATTTGATGATCAATATTCCTCCTCTGTCATACTTAGCTTTAAAATGAGGGCTTAATCGCCAGTATTATTATGCTCCTCAAATCTTATTTATATACTTTCTTCCTGAGTTTGTTGATTGATTGGAACAGGATTTGCCGTGGAAAGATTGCCATTCTGAAAGGATTCAGCTAATTTTCAGTGTTGCTTTAGAAATTAGAGCAAAAAAAATCTAAAATATATTTCTCCGAAGAATTAAGAACCTTCTTGCTTAGTTTGGTTTGATTTGGTTGTATTAACTTCCCATTTTAAAGCAACTCTAGAGCTATTTAAATACGGTCCTCGTAATTTTGAACCACTGCTAGATGATGAAAACAACACCTGAGCTGGCATCTCCCTCTCCATATTACATCAGCTGTAGGACGTTTGGGCGTTGACAGGTTTAGTGTGCAATGGGCCCCTTACACAACGGTTATTCGGTGGAATCAGTTCTCGAACTTTAAACTTTACGGCTTACGAACCAGACACCTTACCACTAGGTCACCGCGGTTCAAAAATCTGTTTGAAAATACAATAAAAAAAGATTCAATAGTAGCTCTGTGAAGCATAATGCAACAAATGAAAATAGATTTTATAAAATGTGTTAGTAGATGAGTTAGGGAATTCTATACGAGTTAAACTGAAATATCCGCTTATTATTGAGAGATAAAGGCACATTTATTATTTCACACACATTTTTATTGTTGTGAGAAACAGATCTTTCATAGAAGCTTTTTGAAGATGCTTATCGCCATACGGAGTAAAAACTTTTGAGAACCTTTATCATCTGAAATGCTTCCTATGACAATCGAATGCGAGTAGCTATTTGCAAAAGTACAAACATTTTCAAGTTTCTTAGATTTAACTTTTAAGCAAACTAAATTTGCATAAAATATCTTTGAAGTACAGACTAACAACAACAGATAAAATAACGGTTTTTATTTTTACAGTGACTGTTTTGAAAGACTGAAAAGTATTGCAATTAATAAATAACTGGCTGTAAAAAGCAACGTACTTAGAAAAAACATTTGGTTTAAAAAAAATCACTAAAATTTGGTCACATTTTCTCTCTTTTGTTTTTTATATCATTGAAAATTTGCGAAACTATATTACCTTATTATTCTTTTTATTGAAATAATCTTCCCGGTATGGCTTGACAGTATGATTTCGTCCGATAGATTAAATAGCTTCTGGTATGAATTTTGATTCCAGCTAAAGAAAAAGCAGCTATGTAATTGAGAAAGATGTACGAATTTGGACAGAATGCTTCCGGATGGTGTGGTCTGGAAGCTCGGAAAAGGGACTGTCACCTCAGGTGTTATTCTCATCACTTGACTGTAGTTCAAAATAAGAAATTTGGTCTCAAAATAGCCCTAGTTTTTCTTTTATATGGGGTTTAATATAACTGAACTGAAATAACTCAAAACACGAAAAGTTTAGTTCTTTAAAAAAAACAAAGCTTAAGAAATCCGGGAAATGCGAACAAAATAAAATAATATATCTATTATAATTTATTCTTTAAATGATTCAAATGAATCAAAAATTCTCAAAAACGCTGTGAATAAAATGCTGAAAAATAAGGATAAATGCATTGCATGCATTATTAAGGCTTTCGAAATTAGTACACATTCCTTTAATTTTAGTTTCAAGGTTCTAATTTAAAAATTTCTCTTCTTTTAACTGTTCAGGTGCGTTATGGAGTTGAATATCGTCAAAAATACACTTAATTTCAAAGAAATTTGAAAAACAAATTTAACGGCCAATGATTCTACAAATGTTTTTTTGCAATATTTGTAAAGCGTTACTTTTCATTTAATCATTTTCCAATTCTTAACTGATATCGTAATGATTATTTATTCCCGTGAAAGTATAATACTTTTTAATTTTCCATCAAACCAGCATTTTTGTTACAATGTGTTAAATCCGAAACTGATGTCAGTAAACAGGTTTTAGTAAAGAGCATTATATTATCTTAAAGACGTGCGCATGTGAGCAGTAAAAAGCGGTCCCATAAAACTAAGATTAAAATGGATGTTTAAAAGTTGTGTAGTTCTAATGCATTGCAAAAAAAAAAATGTTTCTTTTTGTGAAAAATACACTTATTTTCTTCTAAAATTGAAATTCCTAATTTATCTGATATCTAAATATTGAATGAACCTCAAATTTAGATATGTTTTTAGTGGCATATCTCTAGGAATTTATTAAGGCATTAAATGAAATTTCTCGTGTTTCTGGTTATCGGTGCTTAGAAACTGCTTGTTTTCTTGGTCAGCACATTTTTGTAAATGCTAAAGGTTTTCTGCTGTAACAGTAGCCGTCTGTAATCATGTGATTCGGATATAAAATGATCGGAAGTCATTTTTTAAAGATTAAAACATTTTTCAAAGTAGTGAAAACTCTTGCTCATTTCTATTTTGGAGAAATTTTTATTTTTCTTGTACAAAAATGTTAGTTCATTGATTCGACATTATAAAACTTTTAACCCAACTGTTATTCGCAAATTTTCCAGTTTCTTTAGGCGGTAAACTTTTTTTAAAAGGACAGTGGACTTTGAAAACGGCAGAAATGGAGGAAGATGTGCATTTTTACCAAAATATTTGTCTATATTCAACTAAAATAGCTTTATAAAATGTATTGTTCAATAAAATAAGTATAAATTAAGAGGAAAAAGTACATCTTAATGACTTTTCTCAAAATGGTAATGTAATAAGATTTTAATATATTTAAAATGTTCCATGTGTCTTAATTATTGAAAAAATTAAACGAAATTAGTAATAAAGATTTCTCTTAAACATTAAAAGAAAATGGGATTTTCCTTTTATGTTTGAGTTTTTTTAACTAGTTAAAAGTCCATTTTAATTCAGGAAAATATAGCATTCCATGCAAATTCAGTAAGTATGTATAAAAATATCTCTATGATTTATAATTGAAATAACAAAATCATATGCAGTTTTCTTCTAAAAAAATTACTTTAGATAATAAAAAAAAATTATAATTTCTTTCAAAAAAAATCGCCTGGGGTATTTGAAATTTTTTTAAATTATGCATCTTAACTTTTATAAAAGTAATATATTTCGTTTTAAAATGTTTTTTAAAAAATTGACTTATTTATATTTTAGTGCATATGCATAAAATATTTCATAAATAAATGAATAATTCCTAAAATTATCTGTCCCCTTGAAAGATTGTTTGGAATTAATTGTAAGTGGGATAAAGTTAGAAAAGTAATATGATCGTGACATAAATGAAAACTTATTACCCTAAATAGCATGGTTCTCTATAGTCAATAAAGTGGTCGGAGATTATGGGAATTCAGTTAAGAAATACATGCTTTTGCATACCTTCTTATTTCTGCTTATTTTATCATCTTAAATATGGTAATTCATTCGTCATCAAAAGCGTTGATTTTTAGAGAAGTCTTTGCGACATAGTTAGTATAAATTAGCCATTGTTAGCTATTTCTTACTCTCAGCTATTTAATGTTACTATTATTTAGGAAATGAATAGCAGCTAATTAATTTCTTTCCTTAGATTGATTAAATTATTAACAGATACTAAGCTCAAGTTTGTAAAGTTTATTCAATCATCGATTAGAGTAATGGCTGAATTTATTATATATAATTGTTACAAGGAGTAAAATGACATTCTCAAACGGTTCTTCAAAACATATTCAAAAACATAATTTTGTAAATTGCCAAAAACAGTATATCTTACATAAATCAACAAATACGAATAATTGAAAACTAAAGTATCATTTTCAAAGAATTTAAATAAAACATTAAAAGTCTTAAATTAGAAAGTTATAAATTAATATCGTTATTTGATCCTAATATTTTAATCATATTTAAAACAATAGTTATTTAGTTATTTTTCAGTCAATTTAGGTAGCAACAGTAATCGTAAGTAAGACAAAAATTGAAAGTAATAATTCACGAACTGTTGAAGATAAGTAATTAATAAATATTTAGAAGTCATTGTTACATTTTGTTAAAGCAGGAAAGCCTATTGCATTATAACTACATATCATTTCCTTGAAGGTTACACTTACAGCTCTCATTAGTATTCGTTATTACTGAGGAAGATATGTTTAAGTAATTACAAGAATACTGATGTATGTGGTTTCATGAACTACGCCCATCATTATTTCAATTGTTCAGGTAAGAAAAAAAAATTGTACAACTCAAATATGTGTAGAGCGTGTCTTCGAATTTTATAAAACAAACAATCAAGAAGAATATAATTTCTTAAGAAAATAAAATCAGCAGCGCGAGAATTGGGTATATAGATTTCAAAAACGTGAATTAACTTGGTGGCTTATATCCAGTTCTATATGAAAGACTATTAGGGTTAAAGTTCACGGTGTCAAATATGAAATGCTCTCCACAAATCCAGTGTATGTTTCACCTTTCAGTTAGGAGTACGAAATATTCCCATAGAATTACGATGCATGCCTTGTTTCAGACAGTTCTTCATAAAACTATTTCGCCTTAAACTTGTTTAGCGGGCAATCTTACGAAACAAGGAAGTGATTCTTCTTCTAAGTCAGTATAATGTAATTTAACTTGACCCGCCTCAAGCTAAAAGGAATCAAGTCAGCCACCATAACCAGTGTCAAGCGGTATTCTACAAAGGTTTGTTAGCTCAAGGCGGTGATACACCCAAAATCAGCGCAATATTGTTTGGCAAACTGAGTTTGTCATCAGCAAAACTGTCGCCAAAGGCTATAAGATAGAATGAGTAATTTCAATCTATTTTTAAAAGAACCCATCTTTAGCCTTTGATTCATTCAGTTTTCTGGAGACGTATTAGAATTCAAAGATATTTTCAAGCTTTCGAATAATTAGAATTTCAGAATTTTGATGAAATCAGAAGAATAAAGTTTCACCAATCTATTAATAATAATTATAAAAGTTTCTTGGATTCTGAAGATAGTTAAATATATTTTAATGATTAGTACATTGCACATCCCTTATATTTTCAAAAAAAAAATCGACAATGCAAAACTGTTATTGAAATTCCTGTTATTGAATAATAATAGAAACTGTTATTGAATAATAATAGAAAAGAAAAAAATATGAACAAATCTCCTATTCAGTTAATGAGTTAATATATTAAAAACAAAAGAAAGTGGACATGAGATTTTTTTCTGTATATTGAATCCAAAATATTGAACTTTAAAAAATATTTTGCAATTTTGATTAATTTATCACCTGGCAATAAGCATTTGTAATCTTTCTTTAACACATTCGCTGCCACTGACCCGCTTGTGCGTTACAAATAATATATAATTGTATCAAACCATCTATGTTATTAGATGACACCTTCTCTACTACAGTTAAAAGATACCAAAGAAGGGGTCATCTAATTAGATAAATGGTCCTGATATCAAGCGTGGGTAGTGGCAGTGAACGTGTTAAAAAAAATCACTTACCAGTTTCAATTGTTATGATTGATAAAACAAATCTGACAATTTTTTGTAACTAAAAAAGCAATTGTGCCAAAAGATAAATCAGAATGTAGAGCAACGTAAAAATATATGATATTTTTATGACATTGAATAATGTTATATCGTATGGGTATATATCATATGATAGTTTTGCAAATAATATTATTAACTCTTTTCAGTACCAAAGGAATAATTTTTTGAATGCTCAATAGTTGTTATTATTGCACTTGCATTTGCCTTAGATGGCAGAATAATCCGAATATAAGATGTAATGAATTAATTATTTAGAACAATGAGTAATTGTTGAATAATTTATAAAATAATCAATGGGTAATTTTTATAAATTCATTTAGAAAAAAATGATATGAAATAGCGCGACATAGTTTTAATATTGAATCTTTTTCCTTAACAGATAATTTGTACTAGAGATACTTCAAATAATACAAGGAAATTATGGTTAGGGATAATTTAAATGGAAAGAATGAAACAGACTTTTCATTAGTGAATAACATATTTATCGATATAGAGATATTGAAAGGATCGATAAAACTAAATGGAATTTCTTTAGAATATTGATTCTCAGAAAGTGGATAACTTGGATGCAAAATCAAATTCTGCTCAATTACTTTGAAATGCGTTAAGATCACAATCAAGACTATTTAATTTAGTGAAATGATTCATGTATACTTTCGCATACTATCAAATTGTATTGTCATTAATTATATTTACTAAAGAAAAATTAATTTAAATTATTCATTATCAGCACTCATTTTATTCTTGTTTACATTTAAATATTCCGTTTGTTTGAAACAGATTTTGCTTATCAACATCAAACTAAATACAAAATCCGCTTTGTGCTGACATTTGCAGTTGTTAACAATCTCAACATCAGCCACTAACCAAAGATTATGCAATGATGAATCGTGGTAAGGCAAATCCATTTTACGGGTACTTCTTATTCGTAAAACCTCCTTCCGATAATTATGTTTCCGTTATTTCCTTAAACTACATGGTATGTAGGTTAACTTCTTTCTTTATCTAAAGAAATAGGAAGTCCGGATTAAATCCGGGTTGGAAATAAATGGATTTTCCTTAGCAATAATCGAGATTGGTTTCCGGTACTTTCGCTTTCCCGCATTTGTGAATAGCGGTAGAGGAACAGTTCTCACGTAACAACAAATAAGCCAAAGAATTAATTTTGGTTGAAATATTCATAATGAAGCTCAGGTATGACAGGTAGTTATACTTTTTGTTTCACTTTTTCAATGTAAGTTTTTATTCTTAATTAGCTATTATAAATTCAAAACATGTTACTAAATATTGTTTTTAATTTTATATTTTCTTTCTTAGAGAATTATTTTATTAAATGGTTAAAATAAAGAAACGCTGAATTTTTAAATGAAAATTTTAATAAATTCGATCTGGAATGATGATATATGTGAATCCCCGATTTCAGATTTTAATCTTCCCAAACTAATTTTTGTGACGGAAATCAAAAGTTATAACTGTCGACATACATTGGCATGGTCATTCAATTATCGTTGACTTAAACAAGAATGTGAGTATATGTAAATAAAACTGACTTCTTATTGTTCAGTTATTAAAGTTTATCATTTATTTATAAGTTTGATCGGATCCTCCAAATACCGTTTATAATTTGAGACTTACATACTTTTGAGACTTTATTATTTTGAGACTTATTGTAAACAGTTATTAATTTTAAAAACTATTAAATAAAAATGGCGCTCTCTATATTTTCTACAAAAACAATTTTTCTAATTCAAAATATATAACACTTAAATCTAGAGGTCGGGCCAGAAAATATGTGACCTAATGCTTCAAAATAGTTTCTATTTTGATATTATTACCTTTAATCTACTCCCCTCTCCTCTCCATCTCAACCCCTATGAGTCCTACAATCCATATAACCTACAGAGATTCATGTAATTTTCTTAAAACTCTTTTAAACACCTCCGTTTTTTGTGTGCGTGCGTGTGTGTGTACAATCTCAAACCTAGCTAATTTTAATCATAAAATAGGAAAATACCAGTTAATTTTTATCATAAAATTAATACAGACTGATATTAGTTCGACAGGGTGGATTCTTTACAACAAAAATCCGATATTTGGAGAAAGACCTATTCACAGAAACTGAATTGTCGATCAGTTCATAGTCCTGATGAAGTAAGCATGATTATTAATTTTTCTAAAGGTCAGTTCTCCTCTTCAAAACCATTACGTAATTTAATTTAGATATTTGTGCAATAGTGCTTGTTGACTGTTTAATCATCGGTTACTTAATCAAAATGAAAAATTTTCCTTATATCAATTAAACTTCTAGTAGTTTACCTGTGCAACATAATCAGTTAGGATGTAAGCCGTCATTAATCTCTTCCTGACCCTTTGTAATCCTTTAAACACTTAGGTACATCACAAACAATTATATCTGCACACTTTATTAAATAGTGAATAAGATTTGACTCGAGTTTCCCAAGACGGATAGTGGATTTCATGCTAACATGCCACTCTTTAGATGTCGAGGGTTTTTTTCCGGCATGAAGGGATCATTTCTAAGGTTAGAACTCCATATACCGGTATGGGGGTTAAAAGTTGAGCTTAGTTAAGGTGAAAATACATGATAAGCTCATGCGTTGTTAGTTCTTGATGTAACATAAGTAATGACAGTAAATATCTCCAGAACCATCGCCCCCTTTTTTTAATCAAATAATAGAAGTCATCATAAATAGCCAGACACAAAACAAAAGAGAATGAAGCAGCAATTTTTTTGCGATAACTTAATAACAGAAACGTAAACAAAATCATATGGAATTAAGAAGAAAATCTTTATACCATCAACTCCCAAGGGGCGAGGGTACCCATAAACTGAAAGTGGAAAAAAAAAACTTAACATACCGAGATGAAGGATTAAAATTCAGTCTTTATTCAGATCTACAAATATGAACAACCCATAAACACTTGAAAAGAGAAAAAAAGCAAAAGAATTGGAATGGGAATCCTTCTATATTAAGACTTAAAACTTATATAGCAACCACTATAAAGTTGTATTCACTGAAAAAAAATTTCTCAAACCTAATTTATAACTATGGAGAGCTAGAAGTTACTTGGAGATCAATTCAAAATAACCGGTTTAACATGAAGAAAGGTTTTTCTAACTCCAATAACAACATACCAGCCCAAAGCTATATATCACGCAGATACTTTCCCTTCACCAAAAACTGAAATATAAGTAGTAAACAAAACCTTCCAAAAGTACCAGGACAGATGGTATCAATAAAAAAATAGCAAAATAAATATTCAAGAACTTCTAAACGCATGGGAACACTTTTACTACATCAAAATAAAAAATCATCATTCTGTTCTAATAACAAACAAACCAAACAGTCATCAAACAAATACAAAAACGAAACATCATCATAACGTTCGATAGCTCACCTCTCAATAATAGGTAAAATCCTAAAAACACTCTGCATGCAATATCTTAACATTCCAAAAGGAATAATAGACGTATCCCTCTCCAATATCAGTTCAGCGAAGGTTTGGTTTGGTTTAGTTATATTAATATCTTCACGTCCTATTTTAAAGAAACACTAGGACTATTTTGGGACTGACCTTGTAATTTTGAACCGTGGGCAGATGACTAGGACTACATCTGAGCTAAAGGCCGGTATAGACAGGTTGGTAGGTTGTTAGGCTCGCATCCCTTAGGTGGTAATTCGAATTGCGCTTGCAGAAGAATCTCCGTGTGTGTGGTGACTGGCGCATATATAAATCTGTCCTGGTCACAAAGTCAATCATGTCAAGTGTGATACCACTGGGGAAACTTATTCAGAGGTGATGGTTCTCTGATCCAGGTCTAAATTACGATCTATAGATGAGTGAATGAAAATGCATGAAATCCGCCACGTAAAACGGGTTGTAACGGATGAATGGCAAAGTCTTACTCTTGACCCTAGATGACGCCACTGAAAAAATCGTAAAGAGACGTACCCAATCGGTTTAAATCGCTGTCTTCGTAACAGCAAGCTTGCCCAATGGCAAGTGCCACAAGAAACAACAACACCCCTGAGCTGGTTACTTCCTCTCCACACCACACCGTTCTCCGTTCTGAGGACGTTTGATCCGAACGGATTTAACGTGCACCATACCTAGTTACATGACGTTTCTTCGGCGGAATCGGGTTTAGAACCTGAAACCTTCTTGTTCAGAAGTCTAGAATTTACCACTAGGCGTCCGCGACCCATTTGTCTATTAAGAGAGACCAATAAAAAGGACAATCGGATACAACGAGAGCTTCTTCCAATGTCTCTTCCTTTTCATGTAAGCAATACAATTTAAATAATTATGAAGGCTATTGTCGAAGAGACAGGGTTTGTGTTAAGTTATACACCAAAAGCAGTTCAGTTATTTTCTTGCTATATTTTGCATATTTCTACAACATATCAAAGTTGAAAATAACAAATAATTTTGATCATCGACTATTTTTACTTTCGCTGCAGTCACTCAATGAATGCTAATTTTTTGTCTTCATTGACTCATTTGAATTCGGTGTTTTGATAAATTTTGCAAATTTCCATAAAAAATGCAATTTTTTAAACCTCTTTACGTTCTAGCCATTCGACTGTATGATTGCAATAAAATCTCATGATTTTTAAAATTTTCTATCGATTGATTGGAAATACGCATTCTCATCTAAACAATTTCAAACAAGTAAAAATTCATTTTTTATTTTAGTGAGTTTAATAAATAACAAAGACTTCAAATAATATAAATACTAAAACACTGCGAAAGTAATTTTCTACAAAAAACCTTATAGAGATGCAAAAGATTTCCTAGAAAATATATAACCCTGATTGTCTAAAAAATTAGGTTTTGGTATGAAATTTAACGATTAAATTAGCTATTTTGATCAGTTATTTTTTGCTCCTTTTTTTAATTTAAATATATTTTTTCGTTTTTTGAAGATTTTTATTCATTATTTTTATCTCAGTCATCATATATTAACATTTTCTTTTAAAAAAATGAATTGAGTTTTATATCCATGCAACTTTCTTATGAAATATTATTTTTGATTTTTGATATTCAGAATATCAATACTTAATAGAATGTTTTGGCAATAAGTTATTTGGCTCTATAATTTTCTTTTCTTTTATTAATTTCTTCTAATTACAATTCGTTTTATTATTGTTTCTACGTAATTTTAACTAAGCTCTACGTTTAATTTGCTTTTCTTTTTAAAAAGAGATCTTAGAGCACTGATAGTTTTGTTATATTAATGTTTTGAGACAACACGAGTAACAAGACAACTTTGAGTTTTGATTAGAAGAAAAGGACCACCACAACTTCCCTCTGAGATTCTAATCATAGACTGACTGCTCCAAACCTCCCCCAAAGTTACGTCCGTCATCTATGGGAGGTCGCCATCCCTACTTTTTCTTATACCCACAAGGAAGGCGTGAACCAACCACCAAGCCGGAAGTTTCTCATGCATCTTAAGTGCCCCTTAGGATTTCTGTGAGCTTCTAAATCACACAGGCTAATGTGAATCGCATAGCCCATTCATTAAGCTCATGTTTCAAGAATAAATAAATATAACTATGATGATAGACAAAGTTTTCCTTCTTATTAGAATTAATTCATATCTCATGATAAACGCAACTGTGCTGTATGTATGTATGTATGTATGCATGGTCTTTTCTTTTCTTCGAAATGCTCTGTGGATTTCGAAATGAAATTGACATGAAATGAATCAAGCAAAGATGAATTAATTTCTCTGCTCATAGAATGAGTGTTTAGTTTAGTTACATTAAAGTACCATTTTAATAAAGCAACAGTAGGGCTATTATGAGAGGGGTCTCTTTCTTTTGAACCGTCGTGAGATGATGAGAGTGGAACCTGAACTGGCACGCCTTCTCCGTGTTTTCACCCCACGACAGCGGGAGGACGTTTGGCTGCAGTCGATTGAACGTGTACCAGACCCCCTTCTCTTCGGTGATATCGGGTTCCGAATTTAAAATCCGCCGAAGCCGAAACCTTACCAGCAGGTCACAGCGGCTTTCACATAAGTGAATAGAGTTTGTACGATTTTTAGTGCTTTTAAACAGAAATAATAATAAATACTAGTTCAATTTCTTCCAATATTTAAAAGGATATTTTAATATTAAATCTTCTTGTCTCAGATTTCAACTGTGAATATTCAATACAAGTTTATAAGGAAATGATGCGTATGAAAAACATATTTACAGTGCGGATTTCTAGCTGGGCCCTGATACTGATTGTCATCAAAAGCATTTCGATTAAAAAATTTATTTTCTACTTACCATACATAGGAAATTAACATTTTATACAATTGACATTGTAATAAATGTTAATTTCATAAATCATAAAATAATATTAATTCTAATTGTCCTTATATTAATCCTAATAAGCCTTATATTGTTAAGTATAATCGGTCATTTCTTATTGGTTTCATTACATTCACTTACGCTTAATAAAATTGAATATTTGCTTTAGTAATGCTGGGGACAAATATGGATGTCGAGCAGCCTGAAATCCTTAGATAAATGAAAATAAATTTTTTAAAGTAAATATTTTTAAATTTTAACCTAAAATAAATCGTTGACCACTGAGAAATGTGCTGAAATATGAAACTAAATTAATTGCTTTTTTAAAAGAGGGATCTCATAATATACACTGCTTAAGATAACAAAAAAAGTAATCCACTCGATATCTGTACGAACTTTCTTGGTTTTTAAAATATATGAATAGGTAAATTAAATGATATTTTTATATTAGGATTATCCAAGCTAAATGTATTTTCATTCCCTTTGTAAACATAAGTCTAAAATGGTCTTTTAATCTAGAAATTAAATATATTTTCTTGCTATTGAAATTAGTTTAACCCTTCTTTGCATGGATGATGGAAATTTCCAACATAACGTTTAGTGAACAAAAATTTTTTCTCAAAAAAGGTGTACTGTAAATTGGTTGTGCTGCTGGCAACTTTTTTTCACGAGTATTACGTAATAAGGAAAGTAGCTGTCAAAAAAAAAAATGTCGCAATCCTTATTGCGGGTTTGAACTTATTCAGCTGTTTGTTGCTGTTGGAAGAAATGTGCTGTTTTTTGAATGCTTTTTATAACTATTTCGAGATTCTTTTTCTAATAAAAGGGATAATGAGTGCAGAAATTAGAAGAGAGGGAGATTGAAAGATTTTGTTCTACGCTTAACACGCAAATTTGCACGATGGATATTTCCATCATATTGTTTTCTAATTATTTTATATTATATATTCATAATAGGATATTTTGAAAACATTTTTCCTTTAATCTAATGCATAAATTATATCACCTTGATTTATTTTACATAAAAAGTTAAATAGATATTTATCGGAGGGAACCACTTAAAATTACTACACCTCATACGTAGATACGCCATTACCGAAGCTTCCACGAACCGTTTTCTATTGATGATGTGCAGGAAGAGCTATTTTACTTTACCCATTCCTACTTAAAATTGTTTCCCTGTAATCGAAATAGATTGTAAACAAGCCATTATTGAGAGAAAGAAAAATTATGACAAAAAACAAGAATTGAAAAAAAAAATCCAGATCTCTAATGCTTCCAGTTTTATTATGCATTTCTAAAGTAACCAAATTGTATATTCAAATATGGGAGTATACTAAGTTGGAAATCTTAGACGTCAACCTTTTAATACCGCTTTTCAGAGTAAAGAATAATTACGTTCAACTTAAGAGTTACAACAAATAATGATTAGATTCTACCCGTAAAAATCATGTAACAGAATTCTTCAATAGCAAGTTTTTAAAAATCCATGAAATTAATATTTTTAATATAATCGTCTTATTTAGAATTGAAATTTCTGGAAATATGACAAAGCTTTAACAAGGGGTCAGTACTGGACCCTGTCCAGGATAAATTTTTTCTGATTACTTTAGCAATACTGATATGCTCACGTAAAACAAATATAATTCATATCTATCTTAATGTAATAGACTTTGTTTTGCTATATGAATAAAATATCTTTTGATATCTTCCCTTTGGTAGAGATTTCCAATTATTTCTCAAAATATAATATTTTGATTTTACCAATAATAAAAATGAAATTTTGCATCATACAACTAATGAACGAATTGGCATTTCTAATAGTATGTCTCCCAATTTTTATCCATATTTATTGCTTTTAAAACTTTTTAAGTATATTTTCAATTACAAAAGACTTTTTTAAATCATTTTGGCTATTTGAGGTAGCAATACAATAGTAAGAGTTAATAAAAGTTTGTATTACTCTAAAATTCTGTTCCACAATTCCATTTAAGAGAAATCTTTGAAGGAAGCGTTTTGAAGTAGGGTGGGCACTCTTTAGAATCTCAAAACGTAGGATTTTTAACCAATAATTAAAATTTAATTATTTTCATTTTGCCAGAGATATTCCTTGTCTACTCGCCATTACAAGGACTATCTAATATTTAAGCAAACTCTTCTTACAGTTTTTCAGAATACGGCGTTTTTTGGAACGGATTTTTCTTGGAACCAGTTTGCTAACTCATGAATCTAATAACATATTTAGGAAGAAACGCTTATCATCAAATTGGAGAAATCAAATAGTTTCTTAAAAAAACTGCCATATTAAACACATCTTCTATGGAAATGAACGCACCGCGGCCGGTGATGTTTCTTGCGACTGAACTTCAAATCTGTGCCTTCTGTTGTGTTGATTGTCATTAAAATTGCCTCAGGTGCCCAGGTCAAGTGTGGGTAATTCCTTAGTGGTTATTTAGAAGTAGTAGATTTAATCCTGTAAATTTTGGTTGTGATAAATGACCTAAAATCTAGATTTCTACGCTTCTTTCTACAGAAAAGCTCTATTTAAAAAATATTTCATGCTAAAATACCTCCCTTTTTCTGAATACTCAACAATCTGTCTAGAAAAATTTGTAATTAATATTGTTCAATTTCTGCTTTGTTATTACATCTGAAAATTCTGCTGCCAAAAGATAAGGCAATGACTATTCTGTTGCAATCTGCACTAAATAAGTAAATCACATTTCGCCAAAATTGTTATTTTGAACAAACACCTCGGACGGAATACAATACAAGCTAAATGTACGATATTTGTATGTTCATACCATCATCAAATCAATTTGTATATTTGTATTTGTTTCAACTAAATAAGTAAAAATGCAAGAAAATTCTTTAAACTATCAGTTCATCTGAATTCATAACAATTTCATTTAGAATGTATGTGAACAGCCAATACTACAAAGCTCTGCGATTAATATTTAAGAAGTTCTGGGCTAAAATATGTTGAAAACGTTATCAAATTTTAATTATTTCGTAAATACAATTCTCTTAATTGAACTTTTAGGGTAAAATTTCTTGCTAATAAGATTACAACACTGCATCATAATGGATTCGATTCTGTTTGATACGAAGAGCGTTAAATGTCTTTCTCCAATTTCATTTTGTACATATACTGTACATCTTATAAGAATAAATATGTCAAAGCACATGCCACAAAACTCTGCAGTCAATATTTAAGATACTTTGAACTAAAATATGTTAAAAACGTTATTCAAATCGTAAATAAATTTCTTTTCATTGAATTTTCATAGTAATTTTTTATTTTTTTTGCTAATAAAATAATCGAAATGGAGTTGATTCTGTTTGGTATAAAGAGGACTAAACTTCTTTCTCCAATTTCCTTTTGTGCATATACTGTACATCACACAAAGAGAAAAAGTCCAGAAAGCATTTGTATTTTTCAAGTGACTATAACATGTAAATTGACACTATTACCATGTCATATTGATATTTTATTGTTGTATTAAGACATTTTCCCCTTTCAGGATGCTGGAGCGAACGGTGCTCGTGCTGCTAATACTCATTCAGACAGCCAGCACCACAGAAGCGTACAGCCCTTTCTTTTTGAGATCCTCCTTTCACGAAGAAACAAGAAAAAATGACCCCGGTCGTGTCATTCACAAAACGCCTCTCAAGAACCTGGATATACCAGTCTCTTCAAACAATCCACAGAAATTCCTTGACCAGAATTTCTTCTATAACATGATGAATGTCGCACAGTACCTTCAATGTAAGTAAAATAATTTTACTTAAGTAAAGTACTTAAATACTTTAAATACTTAATAAGTACTTAAACTGTTAATTGGAAAAGGCATGCATTATTTTTAATGCAGTCAGTTTTGAAATGCAGTATAAAATTTTATTACAAAACTTGTGCCCATGGTTCTGCCACTGTAGGCAAGTCCTTTATATTAACAACAAAAAACAAATACAACCAGTGAGTGTGCTCTACTTTAGATTTTCTTATATAGTTTTTGATGTTAAGCTTGATCGTATTCGAAAGAAAATTCAGTTGGTATTTTTAAAACGTATCTCCTGTTGTAAATAGATTCTTTCCAAAACTTGATTTTAAAATAAAACCTAATTCTATTTAAAAACCATATTTAAATTGTCTCGTATTCCCATTATTAGATACACACACAATGTAGCCTTGGAGAACTGTGCGCAAAATTAGGTATATATATCTAATTTTAATATAAATAAGCCTAATATATTAATTGTCTATCTGGTTCGTTGATTTTTTAGTCTTTTTGTTAGAACGCGCACAGACAGGCAAACTCCTATATAGGATGAGTCAAAAATATGATAGAAATCTTCAATTTCTATGTCAGATTCTACAATTTCTATAACCGACATTCAAAATTCTCTCTATCTAGATTGTCACGGTTTGTAAAGCATGCGCGTGTGTGTTTGAGGGGGCGGGTGCTTGAGCTTTCCTGCTCTCAGACAATTTCAGAAGTGTATTTTTTCAGTTATTCTGTCGGAAATTAATCAACAGTTCAAATTCAAATTTTAGATTGTCACAACGATTGCATTTTGAGCTTTGAAGAAGGTGCTATGCTGCTACATTTATTTTATTATGACTAGAAACTTCGTCATTAAAACAGGCATTTCAGACAAAGTGCAGTAAATTAATACATGTCAAATAATGTTTTCTTCATTGAACGTTTTGTCATCCAAAACTTCTTCAGCACAACCATTTTTTATGTCTTGCGCCTCTTATAAAAAGTAATTTGCTTTAAATAAGAACATCTTATGAATTTTATTTTTAAAAATGCCATTTTTGAAACTGTCATATAAAGTCTGTGCTTGTTACAGTCTAATACATTTAAAAATAATTAAATAAAATATTGTTGGAATGTAAACTGAAAAATATTACAAATATCGATAGCGTCTATATATACTGTATGGAGGGGAGAGAGAGAGAGAGAGAGAGAGAAAATCGCCCATGTTTTGTATATTGCGAAAAACTTGCAAAATCCTGAGAAATATAATGAGAAAAAAAAATTAACAAAAACGGATTAAAATCGTCCGTTTCGACAAAGAGTTCAAAAATCTCAAACAGCGGAGAAAATTATAATTTTAAAAATAAATGAAAACAATAAAAATTACTCTTTATTTATTATATATGCTAATTGCTTCACATTTTAAAAGTAATAGAATTTTCTTTAAAAAAATCAGCCTGGTACTCCGATAACACATTCCCAACAAAGTAGAGAAATAATGGAATTGTAATTGCAAATTCTAATTGTTGTACTGGCAAATTTTCATTTGATGAAATATTACAAAAATAATATAGTTGAAATATTCATTTCTTGAGAGGGTTTTTTTATTCTCCAAGTTGTCAATGAAATTCTCGAATCGTAAAAGCGAGTAGAGATAAATTTTAGAATAACGCGCTAACCAAAGATGTCCCGAATTCTTGAAACTTGTCAGATCGTGATTGTAACCGGGTAATTTGCAATCGTTATTTTTGGATAGCTGCAATCGCTTACAAAGAGGGAAATTTTTAGAACAATGCTTTCAAGAGATCAAATTTTTTATAAGAAAATAAAAATAGCCGATTGACACAGGTTCTGTCAGTGAAATTTCTGCAACTTTTTTTTTTGGTATTTGTTTACGAGCTTTATTGGCAGATTTAATTAGCGTTTAAATGTAGTATTACCAAATTTATGAGCTCACTAACGAAAATCTTATAAATATTAATACAGTTCATAAGAACTTTAAAAAAGTATTAGTAGAAGTACATATTAGATAGGGTGATTATACAGGGTGATTCAAATTAAACCATCCTTTCTTGAAACGCCCTGACTAGTTTAAAGTAATGAATATAAAACATAACACCAACAAGAAAGATCAAATCTGGAGGGCTTGAAGAACCAGAACTCTTTCTCGTGGTTAACATCGGACCCAATCTGTTGCATGCGACTGTGAATCATGTTGTAACATGTTAGCTTTGATGCAGGACCGGCGCATTGAAACCATTTGTGAAACTTCCATTTGCTATTTTTACTGTCCCTGTTTTGTTACTGTCATTGATATTTCTGTAGTTAAGAAAGATTGCATAGTAAAGTTTATTACATTTTTATCTGATATTCTGCATTTTATTGTCGGTGTCATGTTCCACTCCTTTTGACACATGTATACCCATCTATAATTTTCGTAACGTTGAGTACCCTTCACCAAAAAAAATGGGTGTATTTTAATGAAAATAAAATATTTTCCTTTTGTTGCGACATACACAAAATAAGAAAAGAAAAAATTATTCATAATAAAATTAAAATAAAAGTCATATTGCAAGTAACATTTATTTTCATCTATGAGAATGATGAAATTGTTTGTGCTGAATTGGCAGTCATAATTCGGTTCCGTGTTTATTAATTTTAATCTCAGATGAGGCTCCACGCCCAATAGTCTGTTCCCTTTTCTCGATTTAATGTCTACAAATGCTGAAAAAGCAACTTCACATAAATATGAAGTTGGAAAAGGCAAGATGTATTTCAAAACTTTTTCTGTTAAGATCGGATACACATGTTGCATTTGCAGCCAGAATGATGTTAAGGAACTCTCCCTATGTTTAATTTTCAAAAATCCTTCTGAAGCCAATTCCAATAATTGCTCTTCTTCTGCATACGTAAATCTTCTGGTATGGAAGTTATGTTAAAGTTAAACGGATATCTTAACGAATGAATATTTTTTATTTAAATCAGGTTCGGACCAATTTCAATCACGTGAGGAATGACAGCGAACTACAGATAATTGTGTCTTCTTTCGTTTTGTACAATTTTCAGTGGGGTTGAATTTCGCCTCATTTGTACCCACATCAAACTCTTATTCTACCCTCGCGGGTACCCGTACCACACTTTGGGAAACACTGCCTTAAACGAATCGACGAAGGGCCACGTTTCTCTTATAGGCCTTTTCCTGAACTACTTTTTCCACAGAATCAATTTCCAATCGTCTGAAATATATATCATCCGAATATACAGATGTTGCGTCAACTTGTTCTCTAATTTGGGCCTCCCAACCAGGGATACTTTAATTTGAATCCCCTTGAGTATAGTAGCTCTAAAAGTGTTTTAACCTTGAAATACGATCTTCACTATCTAAAATGTTCACGGAAATAATGAATATTGCAGATGTCAGTTTGTTAACTTTTTATGCAATTCAGCATAAAAATTGTAAATAAAATGTTAAGTTTATGAACCCATAATTAATTTATATTCATGCTAGCTTTATGCACATACCGATAAGTCAGTTACTTTAAACATAAAACAAACTGTCTCAGTTGTTAGATGCCAAAGTAGAACTTGGAATTTGACGCAAACTGAAAGCGTGGGGATTTTTTTTTTTTTACTTTATTTAGGATTACAGACGGTAGTAGGCGATTGTATATGCTGATTTTTACATTTGCAGATGGAACATCTTACCTTCTTGCTTTCAGATGAATAATTAAAAGTTTAAAATAGTACATTAAAAATTGAATGAATCATTTGAAAAACATTTTAGTTGGATTATTTTTAAAGAAAATTTATCAAAAAGTTTTAAAATTTAATCAAGAAAAGAATTTTGATCCTCACCGATTCTGCGAAAAAAAAACCTTTTGTCGTACAAACCATGCCAAAGAAGAATCCTCTTTTTTATTGAGAACTAACTATTCGAAATTTCCATTCCCCTTTTTAATATTGTTTTGACGCTAGGTCGAATTTGATCGTGATCCTCTCTAAAAGAGCTGAATTAACTAAATATCCCGAAAACTATGTTATAACTATAAACTGAAACATTTAACCATTAAATGCAATCATTTTTATTTTTATTAAATAAAATTTGAAATGAGCCAGGAAATGGGTTATAGTTAATGGAAAAATACAAGAAAAAAAAAGAATTTTTTTTTTCAATGCCTTATATCAATGCCTTTTCTGCTTCATGAACCATCATTCCTCGAGTTTTGCTTATCTATTGCGTACAACAGCATAATATTTCAAGCATAAATAACACTTAAAATAATAATTAATCAATCACATTATAAAATATGAAAATTCATTCAATAATTATTTTTAGCATTTAAACATTAAAAGATATTGCAATTGCTGCAATACCATTGTATGGTAGAAACCTTATATAATGGAATTTTACTTCAATCTGACAGAAAATATAGGCTAGTGACCATCGCTAGAATTTATGTAGAATCTATTTAGCATATTAATGTATTTTTACATCACAAAACTTACATTTTTCTTCCATAAATTTATCAGTATACGCAAAAATATAAATGTAATTATTTACTGTTATCTAGTTTCTATCCCAAAACAAATTTTTCTGTATGTTTTTAGCACTTTTTATATAAATAATCGTAATTCTTAACACTTGCCGAAATGAAACTGCACTCAGATAGTTCGCAAACAACGTATATTGTCACAGATAAAAAAAAATAGACTATCAAAGAAACGTTAGATAATGACAAAGTAGTTTTGGTAAAACTAAAATTTAAAAAAAAAACATATGCATAAAAAAAACATTGAGTTGCTTCGAAAAGATATATGAGTTTTTAAATATACAATGCTGATCCACATCGTTATGCCTTTAGTGAGGGGGAGTTAATAACCCAAATTTGAGGTTATAAAGTTAAAGAAACTCAATGGGAAAAAAAACGTACACCAACACAGTGGATCCATCAATGCAACTATCCAACCATGCAATGGCGTATATATCAAAAAATTAAAAAATGGAATAAAACTAATTAACATAACAAATAATGACTAAGCCCAAGCTGCTGCTTCAATAAGGAAAAACCGGAAAGAACGCCTGCCTATTTCGATATTGATCGGAAAAGTTAATGGTAAAAAAATTTCCCTTGAGCATCAAAATAATAATGAAAAAAAAAAGATTATCAATAAAAATATTATTAAGTTAACATAAACCAATGAACTAAGAAAAATTCAGAAAATTAATAGCTTTAAAAATTTCAAAAAAATTGAAAGATTCGCAGATTTATTCATAAATTTCGGGCTTTCTCGGGTTTTTATTTCTGCAATGGTTTACTAATTAGAGTTTTTCTTCCTTTTTAAATGCAAATTGGAGCTTATATATATATATATATATTATAAACAAAAGGGGGTTTGAGTTTGGGAATAGTGACCGAAGAGAATTTACAGAATTTTTCCGTAATATTAAGTGCTTGTATGTGTTTTAATCAGAAACATCTATTGATAAACATACGAAGTATCTATATAAAAGACAATGGTTTTGGGTTTTGCCAATTATGTATTACTTTATAATTGTAGTTTTGAAAGTTTTACATTAAGTATTATGGAGTTATTCGTATAAAGATCAGAATCATTGAACAGTCATTACATTGACATTTTCAACCCTCATTGCTTTTTTTTTTATTTGAAGAAATCTGTTTCCGAAGCCCATCAGAAACATTTAGAAACTCATCGTGATTCTGCTCCGTCATATCCAATTGTCGGCTTTGGTTACAGCCATTTAAGAGTGGTGATTTCGATGTCCATGACAAAAAGGGGCCAAAAAAATTCAAAAACAATCAGATACAAAACTTACTCGATGGAAATGGAAAAAGTTGTAGAAAATGATAGCGAATATTTTGATTGATATATGTTGCACAAATTTTTCTAATAAAGGAATTTTTAAAGTGAAAAAAAAAGGTTAAAGTACATAAAAACACCTAATAGATAGTATTAAAATGAATTCATCTAAAAGAAAGTGATATTTGATAGATAGTGTAATAATTGTTATGTACTCTGAGAAATTAAGTAAGACCTGTTTGCCAAAAATTTGATTTCCAGTCAATATAAGTTATTTCTTTTCTTTAAAATTTTTATTATTCAGTTATTCGTACAACACTAACAATTTTCATTATAAAACAAAAATGCTAGATTTTTTACTTTAAAAATTAATTTTTCCTTGTTATATTAAACTCAGTAAGCGTTTTTATCTGTGAATATTTCCTCCAGGCCTTCTTTATTTGATTTTCCTTTTCAATTAAATTTTTGTTCGCGCATTCGTATCAAGTTCACTTATTTTTAAAACATCATTGTGAGCTAGAAGCAACTCAATCATAGCTAATTAAAACCTTGTTTTTAGAAATCCAAGAGCCTCAGAAATTTAGAAGTCAGTTTTCACACTTAAAAATTATGTTGCTTTTATTAAATTTTTAAACTTTTACTATAGGAACTTGATAGATAGATTTCTTTTCAGGTTTTATCACATTTATAATTCATAGATCTAATATATAAAAATGAATTTTCGTTTGTTCGTATTTTATGCGCTGCCATACAGTTCATCCGATTGCGATAAAATTTTCCCAACTTATTGCTTGCATTTATGTTGGTTGCTCACGAATTGGCCAGCCAAGAAATTTACTTGTTTTTTCTGAAGATATATATATTGTCCCCCACTAAAGCGCTTGAAAAATAAGTTTTAAAAAAGAATAAATAATATTTATACTTCTTTATATATCATTCAACTTCCATGAATATGTTCACTGCCGACAAGAAAATAAATATTCTTCTTAGCATTCTCAATTTAACAAGATAGCTATTTCAAATTCCAAACAATATTTCCGAAATTATTTCTTCTGCGGTAGCAATGCGATGTGCAAGAGCAAGTGAAAGATAAATTACACACATGACTGACCTTTCACATTTATAAAAAAGCAGAAGTTACCTCATGATTATAGCAATCGTGATACTTAAAGATGTCATTATAAGTTCTTGTATTCAACTAAAGATGCAATATCATTCAACATGCCCAATAATAGTTATTTATTCTCACATTTATTCAAGCATTCATAAAAAGTTCAAAGATGTTTAGAGCTTCTCTTTTCAAATAGTGAAGCTGAAAAAAAAAATGATTTAGAAAATAAGCCTGTGATAAGGAAGAAATAGGTTACACATTTTACAACCGCAACAGAAAAATGAATTTCAATATCGTAAGGAAAGAATTTATAATAATGTTCAAACGATTGGACCACTTGAATGTTTCAGGCAAAAATTTACCTAAAACAATTTTAATTAGCAACGAAAAGCTCCGTTTTCATTTTTATCAAACTAATTTTCATAGTCAATGTAGATGACAAATTTTATATATTTTAACACTCATTATTTTTAATATGATGAAAACAATATTTAATTATGTCCTATACAGAGCATTCTGAATGAGCCTGATGACAAAATACATGTTTTTATCGTTGCAAACTTTAATTGTTATCGACTTTAGTGTATTAATAGGTTTTCCTATAACGAATATCTGATGCATTTATAGATGGGGAAAAGGGTATAACTGGTTCAGTTCAATTATTCTATCAACATTTTTCGATGTGCAAAGAGGTGATTACAGAACTTTTTAGGGGAAGCTTATTTCCGTTATATTAACGTCCCATTTTAAAGAAGCGTTAGGACTTTTTCGGGATGTACAACGTCATTTTGAACCACAATTAGAGGAGAAAACGACATCCGAGTTGGCACCTACCTTTTTATCTTTCTCGCAACACCAGAGGAAGGACGTTTGGCCCCGATGGATTTAGGGAGCAATAAGCCCGCTTACCTGATGGAATCGTGTTACGAATCTGAAACCCTTCGGTTCCGAAGTGAAGTTCTTACCACCAGGCCACCCACATTTTTTTTCGGGGGGTGAGAATAGCAAACATGCAACATACGGCAAATTTCAGTGTTTTTAAGAGAGCGTTGTGCTCTAGAAATTAATTAATCTAAGCTGCTGGTTTCTGGAACCACATGTTCAGAATGTTAGAATGCGGTCTCCAAATAGCTCTAGCAATACTCAAAACAAAAAAGAAGTTTGTCATAATATAACATAATGAGATGGTAATAAAACAGTAAAATGCACTAAATACAAAAGTATAAATAGAATTGTGATATGTAACATGCAGCGTCAGACGTAAACATGTCTACGCTTACTTAGTTTAGTTTAGTTTAGTTATATTAACGTCCCGTTTTAAAGCAGCACGAGGGCTCCTTTGGGACGGACCTCGTCCTTTTGAACCACGGTCAGATGACGAGGACGACAACTGATCTGTCACCCCTCTCTCCACACCACGCCACACCAGCGGGAGGACGTTTGGCCTGACATATTTAATGTGCAAGAGACCCCCTCACACGACGGTTCTTCGGTGGAATCGAGTCTCGCACCTGAAACCCTCCGGTTCCGAAGTCGAGACCTTACCACCAGGCCACCGTGGCCTATGTCTGCGCTAACATTTTGCTACAAATAATGCTCTTTTATACTAGTCTATACATGGATATCTATATCTTTTAAATAGATTAGCATTTTTAAGCTTTGATGCTGCAAATTCATTTTTATTGGCTTAATGTCCTATAATAAGTCAATTTAATGTTTATTCCGAATGGGATGAGTTATCATTCTCGCATTATGGAAAAAATTCTGTCATTCAGGATTGATGCAATAACCAAGCACTGCGAATTACCAGCGGATAAGATTTTGTTTTATATGAAACTGTGTACAAGCTGTACAAAAGAAAAAAAATCAAATATTTAACAATTAATTGTTCAAAAATTCAAATTCGTGAAAACTAAGTGACAACCACTTGGTAGGTATGTTACAGGGATTCTTCATCATCAAAAAAGGGAAAGGAAGAAGAATCGGTAAACACTTTTTCGACTTTCAATGTCCTAAAAATAATTAAATCAAATCTATTGGGAAAGGTTTAAATCGAGAAACTATGATAAATTTTCTTGGATTTTATTTAGCAGTTTTCAATTGAAAGACTTTGTTCGTATTGCAGTACAGAAGTTTTAGACTGTATCAAATTTTTTTTCATTATTTTATATTTCTGAAACATAATCAATACTTTAGAAATTTACTGAAAATAAATTGTTTTCTGTGTATACAGTCGTTGCATTTTCACATAATTGATTTTCTAAACATAGCAAAATATCATCTAACGTAACATTTCCAAACATTCTAACAGAATTAACTCAGAACTATCAGTAACTCATAATTAAAAACAACGAACATTTGTTTGTCATGTATACATACTTGAGTGTGTGTGCGTATGTGAGCGTGCGTGCTACAATTCATACTCCCGCAATATTACAAGGATGAGAAGTCGCTGGTTCAGTGGCATGTTATTCCATGAGATTCCCTTGTTGACACAGCGAGAAACCTTATTCCAATGATGGAGTATATCTATTATAGAAGAGGTTCAGTCGCATTTCTGTAATGGCATTTAGCACTCCAACCTAATTCAGGGTGAGTCTTCTGAAAACACGCAAAATGCTGGATAGAAAATCGTGGACATTCCGAAGAATGTGTGAAACAGACATAGGACTATTACACATTGAACAAAATGGTGTTGGGTTCCCCATCAACAAATGTCGGTTGGTGAATCGAGTACGCCCAGTCCCCAACCTAGTTAAAATTGTGTCCAGATTTCTCCTATGTTGTGTAGATCAGAAATCTATTGTAGGCTTAACTGCATGGAACTTATTACTAATCTGTGCATCCCATTCAATTTGCCGTTTGGAATGCAGAATATGGCATATATTTCATATAATCGATAAGAAAAATCTGTGTTGGCAAGAAGGTAATGGCCAATTTTGCTGCCTTATCAGCCTTTTCGTTTCCTGAGATTCCCACATGTGCGGGGACCCAGCATAAAATAATTTGAAAGCTCTTACAGATAAGTTTGTGATGCAAGGTTAAAATGTTAAAAAGTAAAGGATGGCTGTGAGCATGTAACGATGACAAAGATTCCAAAGCGCTCGTTGAATCAGTGTATATTATATAGTTATCAGCAGAACAATCGGAAATAACGGATAAAGCTTTTAAAATAGCAGTTACTTCTGCTGTAAAAATGGAACAAAATGAACTAATTCTATTTATTAGGCTATTGGGGAATTTGAAATAATACAAGCGAAAGAAGTATAATCGTGATCTTTAGATCAATCTGTAAAAATAGGCTTAAATTGACGTTATTTTCGTCGATGGTCAGCAAAGATTTGTTGATAAACGATATCTGCTGTGTTTTGTTTATCAAAATGTTCAAGTATTGGATTCCATGAGATTGCTAGGGTGGTAAGAGAAACGATTGTTTTGAAACTATTTGTACTTTCTCCAGAAGAAGTTCTGAAGGTAAACGCGTCATTCTCTCAACGAATGAGGGTATTAATGATGGTCGAGCAGCCTAAAGATGTTGTAAAAATTGGCTCTGATTAAAATTGCAATAGGGATGGTCAGGGTTTGATAAAATTTTAAAATAATAATGGAGAGGCAATATCTTCCTTCTGATAGTTAGTGAAGGCTCATTACATTCTATATACAAAATATGTACAGGTGATATCCTAAATGCTCCTGAACATAATCGAAGAGCAGCATGATGAACAGTATCCAATTTTTGAAGAACACTGCCTCTTGCAGATCTATACATTGCAACCATAGTGAAGTTTCGATAAAATTACAGCTCTGTAAATACGAAGTAAAGATAGACGGTTGGCACCTCATGTAGTGTTTGAAAGAACCTTTAAGATATTCAGCGATCTTTCACATTTTTTTCTTAGGTAGGTTATATGAGAGGCAAATGCAAGCTTTTTATCGAAAATCAGACCTGAAAACTTAACTTCGTCAAGTACTTTGACCAGATGACCTTTAAGGTGAATCTCAGGCTCAGGATGGAGGCTGCCTTTCCTACAGAAATGAACAGCATTTGTTTTTTCAGGAGAAAATGATAATCTATTCTTATCGCACCAACCTGTGAGTTGATCTATTGCATTTTGAAGCTACCTCTCTATGAAAGTCGTGCTTTCCCCAGAACAAGAAATGTAAAGATCGTCTACATATAAGTGACCCTTAACATATAAAGGTAAATGGTCTAAAACAGAGTTGATTTTCAAAGCAAAAAGAGTCACACTCAGGACAGTTCCCTGAGGAACTCCTTCCTTTTGTACAAACACATCTGAAAATTCTGAACCAATCTTAACTCTAAAAGTCCTTAACTCCAAGAAGTTTTGAATAAATATTGGCAAGTTTCCTATTAAATTACATTTATAGAGATCCTTCAAAATGCCAAAGCTCCATGCTGTGTCATAGGCTTTTGTAATATAAAAAAAAGCAACCAAATGTTTTCTACGGAGAAACGCATTTCGTACATCAGTTTCTAAAGTCAACAGGTTGTCCATTGTTGATCGGCCTCATCTGAAACCACTTTGAGAAATGTTTAACATTTTGTTATGTTCCAAGTAGTATACAACTCTGCGATTAACTGTTTTTTCTAACAGTTAACATAAATAGTTTGTCAGGGCAATCGACCTGTAATTCGAAGGGTCCATTGGATTTTCACCAGGTTTCAGAATGAGTATTATAGTTGCTTCTTGCCAAGCAGTCTGAAAATATTGTTCTTGCCAAATTCTATTTTATAAAAAGATCAGGTTTTTAAGAGAAGCTTCAGAAAGATTTTTGATCATGTCATAACTTATATTATCAGGACCAGGTGAAGACTTGTGTACACTATTAAGGCAGATTTTAAGTTCATAGAGTGCTAATGGTCTGGTATACGAAGTGTCTATTGCAGTTTGGAATTCTGGTTTTTCCTTTTCAATTAAAATTTTATAGTTTTGAAATGTATTAGTATAATACTTATTATTACTTGTGTCAGTAAAAGTCGAAGCTATCGAATTAGCTATGTTTCTTAACTAACCTCCCGAAGCACCATTTCCAAGCAAAATAGGAATCCCATGACTAGCAGGCGTTCCAAATATTTTCTTAACCCTATTCCAAAATTGCTTGCTGGAAGGCGAAGGTTTGATAGAGTTAACGTATTTTTCCCACGAGTCCCGTTTGCTACGTCTTTGGATCTGTCTAGAATTGCCTTTAGCCATTTAGCCTTTTTAGCCCTTAGAATTAAATTTTCAGAAGTGGGGTGCCTACGGAAAGTATCCCAGGCTTTTCTTTGCATCTTATATGCCTTTCGACAATCATTATTCCACCAAACCTTGCGCTGCCTCCTAAATTTTGTAGAGGTTTTAGGAATCGAAGCATTCGCTGAAATTATCAGAATCTGTGCGATTTGGGCAATTGCTGTATCTATGTTAATATTATTTCCCATTTCTTCAGTAATATTAGCCAATGGAGGGAATTTGGTCTAGTTGGCGGCTTCTGTTTATATTTGGGAGTACTGGGAGTAGAAGACGTCCGATGTCTTCTATTATCGAATAATACTAAGGGGAAATGGTCGCTTTTGCTTAAATCATTATCTATTTGCAAATTAAAAAAAGGGGTAGAGGGTGGGAGAACGTATTGCTAGATCCAGTGCATGAAAACTGTTTGTCGGTGTATGAAAATAAGTGTGCTCGTCATTGTTAAAAAGACAAAGGTTATGATCGTCCAAAAATTGCTCTATCTGACGACCTCTACTATTATTGTCATTGCTTCCCCAAAGAGGACTATGGCCGTTGAAATCACTTAAAATAATAAAAGATTTGGGGAATTGAGAAACAAGATAATTTAATTTAGTCTGCTGAATATACGAGTTTGGTGGCAGATACAGGCAGCAAATAGTAATCAGAGAGTGCGTATGAATTCGTGCTGCGACAGCTTGTAGTGAAGTATTCTAGTACAATGGACAGGAAGGCACACAACTTGAAATAAGGAGGGCAACTCCTCCTGAAGCTCTTTTGCCGACATTGGCTTTATGGAGAACAAGATAATCACGCACTTGAATTGTGTTAATAGTTGATAATTATTAACACATTAAAGGCGGGGGATCTTGACGAAAGTATGCTAGGTAACGCGGATCAAATTGTAGTACTACGACTCCCGCCTTTAATGTGCTAATTATGTCTTTGGGATCAGAATTTTTCTGATTCACCCCACGACGGTTCCAAGAAATTAGTGTATCCATAATGCGGAACCGGAGAAAGAAGGAGAGAGGAAACGAGGGAACTAACTGTCCTTTGGAGAGAGTGCTGGAGGTGCACTCTAGGACATTGAGTTGTCCTCAGGTGTGTTCGCCTTGGGAGAATCATCACATCTACTCTTTTCAGTATTAGATTTTTTAATAAAATCTTGCAAAGATAATGTTTATTTTTCCAATTGCTTGGATGTTTCTTTGCCTTTCTTAGCAGCATCTAACCGTGCCTTCTTGCTCTCATTTTTTTTTTTTTTTTTTTTTTTTTTTTTTTGCTTTCTTAAACTTTTAGGAGAGATGCCTGTAAGTAATTTTTAATTTTTGCTAAAGGTATATCGTGTGAATCCAAGCCAGGCTGAGAAATCTTCTGATCAAAAATTCCATCGGAAGTTGAGGGCATCTGAGATGATGTGATAGAAATATCAATAGGTTGGGGCATATTGCCTATGTTAGGAACAGCATTTGCCTTAGTAGGCTGGGTTATTTTAAGGGCTCAACAAATTGGACGTGCTAGAACAGAAACAACATCATACCCTGTTGAAGAAGCAGGTATTTTGGCAAGAGGTATTTCAAGTAGTGAGGTAGTAGTAGTGAGGGAAGTGTTTTGGACTGATGCAAAAGATTTACCATTTGTTGGAATTCTACCTGCAACTATTTTATAGGCTTCAGCGAATGACATATTTTGTATTATTCTTACATTTTGAATTTCTTTTTCCTGGATCCAACAGGGACAGGATTTTGAGTAAGCTGGATGGTTTCCACTACAGTTGATACACTAAAGAGAAGTTGAGGAACATGTTTTACTATCATGTCCTATTTCAGAGCACTGGGTTCAAGACTGTTTACCTCGGCAACTATGAACAGTGTGGCCAAATTTTTGGCACTTGTAGCAACGTAACAGATTTGGAATAAATTATCGAACTGGATAATTGTAATACAGAATTGTAATTTTAACAGACTTAGGTAGTACAGATTTATTAAATGTTAATTTAAGGTGCATTGCTGTGGGAAGTTTCCCATCTTGTTTAATTTTAATTCTTTCTACTGAGATAATATTTTGGATTTCACAGCTTCGAAAATAGAAGCTTCTGTATCATTTTGCAAATCCTTTTGTGAGACATTGCCTCGAGAAACGTTGAGTGAGTTATGCGGGCAAACTGAAACTTCATGATTTCCAATGTTTTTTGATTGCATAATTTTATTAGGCTGCTTATCCGATGAAACCTCAGCTAGAAGGTCACCTGAAAAATTTTTTTAATGTTTTTTGGTTCACCAACGATGCTAACAATTGTTTTGTGTATTAAGATTGTAGACATAGCTTTTAGAGTATCAGATACAGATTTGACATGCAAAGGAGACAAAAATTCGGGACCCGGCGGCATCACCCACCACCAAGCCCAACAAGGGAAGGCAGTTGCTTGCCCTGGGCATTCCCAACCTCGGTACCCACCTTGCTGCTAGTCAGGATCTATGCCATCAGGGTCACTTCCAGAAACGTTGACCACCCTTAACGTCAAGCTCCGGAAGTTGACCACTTCCGCTTGAATCCCCTTAACCATACCAGATATGCGACTAGGATACCAGCCGATTGATACATCAGGGTCCAAAACGCACCACCCATCTAAAGGGTCGCCACTCACGGCCAACACGTGGAGTTTTTTAGCTGTCCATGAGAAACGGGAAGCAAACAGAGTGGCTACAGCTTCTCATGGAGAATTCCCTCGCTTGCCATCGAGGGGTAGAAAAATAAACAGCAAAAGGCGTAGAGGAAAATAAATTGAAAAGGAGTATAGATCCCTGGGAACCTCGGATTTGGGACACCTCAAATAGTACTCAAGTAGTAGTATTAGGTTGTTCGGAAAGTAATTTCGTTTTTTCCTGACAAAGGATTTAATTGCATTTTTCGCACCCAATTTCATACTTAAACCGCAAAATCATTTTATGTTTTAAGAGCTGATATAGCAAGGCTTGAGTGTGAAAAATTGCAGCTGATTCTTCGCAGTAGTTTTTGGATGGTGCCCTTTTAAATATGGAGAGCAATAAACAGCATTTTCGTCATTTTTTTCTTTTTTGCTATAAAAGGTAAAAATGCTGTTCAAGCCAGAAATAAATTAGCCAATATGTGTGGAGAAGATGTGTTAACAGTACATCAGTACCAGAACTGATTTGCAAAATTTTTCCTTCAAATGAGGAGGCCAAAAACCACCTCGATCAGTTTTTTTTACAGCAAAGACCAAAACTTTTATGAGCGTGTAATCATGTTACTACCAAAAGGTATTAGACCAGAATGGCAAAAGGTATTAGACCAGAATGGCAATTTTATAATTTAATAAATAATTTATTCATTAAACGAAAATTTCTTTTCATTTTGACACAAAAATACGAAATGACTTTCCGAACGACCCAATAGTACTAGAGTTAAGTATGACTGAATTCACCTCAAGTAGATGAACTTCTGAGGGGTACAAAGGACGGAAGTAGCTAGGATGTATAAGTAGCAATTATTCATACTCCAGTTATATACATTAAGGTTATTTGAAATAGCAGTATATACATATTCTATAGTATACCTACTATAGAAGAGGTTCGGCCACTGTTTATGAAGAGCAGCTGAAGTTTATGAAGAAGTTATGAAGAGCAATTAGCACTCCAATTTCCTGCGTCCTGTTGCTACGAAGACAGTCATTCAATTAAATCACTATTATAAGAAAGGACGGAAGTAGCTAGGATGTGGATGTAGCAATTATTCATACTCCACTGACATACATTAAAGTTATTTGAAGTTGTAGTTATTCATCTTTTAAAAAATACTCTTTGTAACTTAATAACATTTTTTTAGTAGACCATGTGCTAATTTTTTACTTAATTTTCTGTATTAATTCTTTAGATAATTTTTATATTCCAACTAAAAAAACTCAGAAATGAGGTTATTTCACTCTAATGAGTAATAAGCTTTTAGAAAAATATCCTAATCAACCCAAAAAAACTTCCCCATAGATTACTCGAGAATTATCAGTCATGCAGAAAATGGTAAAAATGTTACAAATGAAATTAATCACTTTAATTAGAATCTTCCTCAAAAATTTCATTAGTTCCTCCTCAGTAGTTTGAAAAAGAATTCGACCCTATTTCATATTGATTTGTTTTGTTCGTTTTAAAAATTCTTCAATTTTTGTACTAGATCCCATTTTATATGCTTAATTTACAAGCATAAGTGAAAAAAATGTTTTGATAGTTTAGTGATTTTAGAACAGGTTATTTCATAAAAATTTCAGCCTATACTTTCAGGAATTTTCTCCTTGTTATTATTTAGAACATATTTCTATGGGCAGTCAGTTATAACTCTATGTGAATCATGGAAACTAGGTAAATCATTAGTATTTTCTCATAAACTGTTATTAAACTTTAACCAAGTAATATTCTATTATTTTCACTTATAAATATAAAGTGAATCGATTTTTTTCTACATTAAAAGAAAAGAAAATTAATTATTTTTAACTTTTTTGTATACGACGTATACGAAACGCAAACTCACTCATCAAAACATTTGAACTCGAGATTTTGAAAAAACCTTCAAGTGTTTCATAACTCCAAGAATCAGAAAATGACTTTTTGGAAATATATCAGTCCCTCTGTAAAGCCAATAACTGAAAAGCGCTTTGAATAAGGTGGATGAAATTTGGTATACAGTCTTTGCAACTAATTTGAAAATTTCTAACAAATTTCGAATAAAATCAATTCTGAGGAAGTCTGTTCGTGTGTCCCATTGTCTGAATATAAGTTAACACAATAACTACAAAACAAAAGCTAGAAGGATAGAATTTCTCATACAGATTTAACATTTGACATATAGACAATTTTCAAGCGTTTATTTATATCCGTCAAGGATTTGGCCATCCGTTGGTGTGCACTTTCATAAGCATCCAAACGCAATAATTTATTAAATAGATAAAACACTTATATATAAAATTCTGTGCGAAAGTCAATGTCATTTTGTGATTACAACTATAGTTCTATGCTATATTTTGGTTTAAATCGATTTGAAGTTTAGTTATATCAACATCCCGTTGTAAAGCCACGCAAAGGCTATTCTGGGACGGACGGACTTCGTAATTTTGAACCGTGGTCAGATGGCGAGGATGACATCTGAACTGGCACCTCCCTCTCCATACCACGTAACACCAGCGGGAAGACGTTTGGCCAGAAGAATTAAAAGTGCAAAAGATACGCTTACACGACGATTCTTCGGTGGGATGGCGTCTCTAACCTGAAATCCAATGGCTCACGAGTCGAGACCTTATCGCCAAGCCCCTTAAATCGATTTGAAAAAAAGTCATCCACAGTATACAATCGTTTTTCTGATATTTGTGTATTAATTGCATCCGAGAGATTAATCGCCAAAAAAATATTTGAAGATCCATTTTAATAGGTTCTTTTGAAACTATTATTCACCAATGTCATGCGTTTAATAATACACACTCGGACAGTGTATTTATTAAAACGAATGCGAGAAAGTTTCGGATTCGTGATTTAACACATCATGTTTGCTTTTGTGTACTTAATAGCCCTTCACTTTCACAAATTATAGTTACTTCGAAATATGCTGACAGCGTTGAAATAAGTAGAATTCAAATTAATTCTTTGTAATGCCTAATAATTCTACATAAAAATTATAACCTTACTAATGAATGATATGTTGATGTAACTTATTGCTTCAGTGTTGCCATCTAGGGTGAAGTATTGTAAAGTATTTTTCCTTATTCTAGTAACCGAAATTAGTGTATCTGTTTTGAATCGCCGTCTAGCATTCGTTATCTTACTAAAATATCATGCGCTGGGTTTATAAATATATTTAAGAAATGAAATGAGTTGAAACTTAACGTAAGACAGTAGAATATAAATAAATATAATTGTTAAATTTATTTCCTTTAAGTGGGTGAAAATAAAATGGCTACAAACCCAACCGTTATAAGTTATTTTCTTCTGTATATGAATTTCATTAAGAATTGGAAGTAAAAAATTCACTAATATACGATTAAAATTTATATTTTGTTATTAAAAACTAACAAAAGTGAAAACTATTACATGTTCAATCATTGATTTTTCTCAGTCGTATTTCTGGATTAGTAAAATAAATTACTTCGATAGCTTATTTTTCACGTCATCTTTGGAAATTAAGATGAAAAACGAGTAATATATATATATATAAAAAAATTCTTTCAATTCCTGCTTAGATCAACAAAGAAAAAAAATTTCTTTAATTTTCATTAAACAATCATCACAAAATTATTAAATATCAAAAAATTATTGATTTTTTCGTAAAAATTGAACTTATTTCAACGCATTCTTCACCTCCATTTGAAAAAAAAAATACTGAAATCCTTGCATTTTACCGATTGAGCTACTGCCTGTGGATTTCATTTTTCATTACAAACTGCTAAAACTCTGTTTAAAGTATCAAAAATTGATTAATTTTAATTAAGGAATTAATATTTTTAAAAAACTGTATAACATCAAGTGTCATCCACTACAAGTTTTAAAAAATGTATTTGAACTTGAGTGGAAGAATAAAAAGTATTTTATTAGCGACGTAAAATTTGAACAAGATACATAAATAAATATAAGGAGAGTGAACTAATTGTAAGAATGGAATAAAAAGAGATCTGATAACATTTTGTTTCCGTTCGATTCTGGCATAGGAAGACTAAATAGAAATACTTAAGAGTAAATTAGAGTCATTTATAGTTGTACATACTAAATCTACATACAAAACAATGTAGATCCTTTAAATTTAGTTGTATCTAATCCATTATCAGATATGGAATAGAAGAAGTATTATGTCATGAAAAAAGTTAATTATGTGAAACAATAATAATTTCAATTCTTTAATTTATTCTAGTTTTAAAATTCAAACGAAATAAGATCGCTTAGGCAAGTATTTGATATAAACACTAAGTTTTTTTTTGTAGTGGTATAATTCTAATGGTTTATTTTGCTTTTATTTTACAGCACTGCCTTCCAGTTGTCATTATGAAGGTACTCGCTATTCTTGTAACATAGGGTTAGGCTGTGTATTTCAAGGGAAACGACCTGTTGATTTGTGCAATGGAGGACTTCTGTGGAGTTGTTGTGTGCCCCGAAATATAGTGCCATCTGTGATCAATCTTGTCAATGAACCAGGTCAGTAAGACAAGACACAGTTTCTCGGTCTCACTTTTATATTTGATAGGCGAATTTCATTCACGAGGACTATTTTTTTTTTTGTTGTTATTTTTGTGACATAAAATGTTAATTAACCCATATTTAACATAGATTAATTAGGAATTGCATTTACCTAATGCAAAATAAAATACGTAACGTTTTTATACAAACTGTTTCACAAATTCAGACCTGTCCGTTACGATTAACAGAGGTGGATAGACAGGAATAAGATGGGAAAGATCAGAGAATAATAAAATTTAAACTATAATGCTGAGCTTAGTTAATTTCATAAAATTTGATATTCATTACGAAGATTAAAGTTTCCTGTTTCTAGCAGAATAGCGGGACAGGCAAGGAAGTATAAATGTTACTTTGCCCAGGATGGAATTTAGAGATGCGCGTTCCCAGAATTTTCTGAAAGAAAAAAAAAAAAATCATTTATGGTGCCACCATCAGTAAGGTTATTCCCATAATCTGAGTTTGGGTTAGTTATATTAACGTCCCTCTTAAAATCAACTCTAGGACTATTTGGGGACGGATCTCGTTATTTTGAACCGCGGTCAGATGACGATTACGACACATGAGCTGTCACCCTCTTCACTACACCATACCATACCAGCCGGAGGACGTTTGGCCCGGACGGATTGAACGTGCACCGGATCCGCTTACATGACAGTTCTTCGGTGGTATCAGGTCTCGAACCTGAAACCCTCCGGTTCCAAAGTAGAGTCCTTACCACCAGAACAGCTCGGCCCCTAATCATCTGGGAGTGACCACTGTAAAAATGAGGAAATACAAACTTGATTATGGTGCAATAGTTTGCCATTTGGTTTTCTAGCCTTCTAAACGATAATAGCTAAATGAGACCGAATTTCAAGTTGACTAAACTCTTTGTCGTCCGTAACGCGTAAAGCACCCTTCAAACGTTTAAACACATTTTTAAATTTTTAAACGTTTAAAACAATTTCTAAAAGTTCACTTTTTTTTTTTTTTTTTTTTTTTTTGTTCTAACGTAGGAAAAAAATTCGCCGAGATGACAGCAAAAGGGTTAATCCTCTAACCTTAGGCAATGGAGAAATTATTAATTATTCTACGCAGTGTGCGAGTTAAATAAATTGTAATAAATTTCTTTGTAAAAAATATGATTTCAATGAATAGATATAAATATCGATTCAAAATAGACGATTTTATATAGACAGGTGAATATTTTAAGAAAGTCCTGTTTTCCTCTTTTATAAAAACATGAAACGATTTTAGACCAAAATATATAGTTTTTATGCTTAATCTATAACAAACCGAAAATTTTACAAAGTTTTGATATTTCTAATAAAAAAAATTCAGTATCCTGATTTCTTCATTAGGAAAAGTTATTATTCCTAAGTAATTTAACAGAAAGTTACTTGTCGATTAGAAAAGTATCGTTTTGAAATCAAAACCGAGTTCATCATTCTCGACATCACACGGCAATTGTAAAAATTAGTCTGACTTGAGTTCACATCCATTGTTTTTTGTGACACCTGTCAAAATCTTGAAAAGTTAATTATTGTATTGTTTTCTTATTTCTAAAATTTTGAAGAAAGAAGGTGAGTACATGTTTTAGAGGAGAGAGTTGTAAACTTCCTTTGATTTATCTTTTTAAAGCACAATTTTTGTGGTTAGACAGATTTCAAGAACGAAACTAGAATGAATACTTCCCAGGGCAACAGCTCTGTTTTATGCCATGGTAGGTAAAATTTGAATTTAATATACATTTCTAATTTACTCCTGGCCGCAACGATATGAAGTATTATTCTGAAACACTCGCAATCGTAAGTGAGAATTTTTTGTTATTAAAACAAAACAAAGCTATAAAGGAATCTTTTCCAATTTTTCCAGGTCAGTTCTGTTTTAATTTACTACAATTTTGAATTTATACTTGAATCTATTTATATTTTCTACTTTTGCAATATTATTTTCAAACAATTAATTTTTTATAACATCAACATTTTGTGATTTATGTACAAGTTAAATAAATTACTTTGGGAGACTAAAGCCCACTGGAGTATTTTTCCATCATATATTTTATCATGATATGTATAATATTCTTTCCTCTGACTTACGTCTACCAAATCCGTAATTTTGATGCCAAGATCCTTTTTAAAATTTTGCTTTTCTAGCTTGTTGAATTTTTCACATGCACGCAAATTGAAATAAAGTCAATCTAAGTTTATTTGATTCAAAATTTGACAAAGATCTGAATGCCAGAAAATAAAATCATGAGCATCCATTTCGTGTCTGAATTACCATTTCAAATATATACGGATGGTTAGAGAATTCCCAAAGAAATATTTCGTCCAAAGTTAAAAATAAAATCATAATTTTTGTATAAAGACAGCATAAATTTCGTCAATATTTTCAGTCTTGTTTTTATGTTTCTGTAAGAAAATAGAGTTATCTTGGTTATAGACATATAATTCCAAAATAGCTTTTTTTTTTTTTTTGCCCTCGAGAGACTAAGTATGGTTGGTCAGTTTAGTTTCATTATTTTAACGTCCTATTTAAAACAACACTAGGGCTTTTTGGGGTCTTACCATTTGAACCATTGTCAGATGACGGGAGGACATCTGATTTGCCCCCCCCCCTTAAAACTTCCACACCACATTAGCAGGGGAACGTTTGGCCCTGAAGGATTTAAAGTGACCAGAGATATTATACGGCGGTTCTTCCATAGAATCGGGTCTCGAATCCGAAACTCTCCGTTGCCGAAACAGAGACCTCACCACCAGGCCACTGCATTGTTTGTTCGGACGACTAGGATTATAAATTTACTAAAAAGGCTAACTAAATTAAATGCATAACACAAGAAAATTAATCTGCCATTGCTTATTTATAGATTTTTCAATCACTAAATTTTGAAAGAAAAAAAACGAAATTTATTTATTAAGTTTACATTAAATAATTATATTAATTACAAGTAATTATTAAGTAAGTTTAAATTGATATTTGTATCATGATGTATAATGGATTTAAATTCATAGATTAATATCCTTCAAAATACTAGTATATTATGTAATAAAAGAAATGAGTTTATCAACTATTTATTCGAACTAAATGACAGTAGTACTATGTCTTGAAATGTATCTGATGAGTTTATCTTGTTTTAAAGTAATTAGGGGAATTTTATAAGTTTGAATTGTTACATTTCGAGAGGCATGAGAAACTGATGCAACTCAGAATTTTATTGATTCTTAAATTTGGAATTTAATCAATTAAAAAGATTAAATTTTAAAAATGGTAATAATTAGAATTTATTACATATATGTACGTAACAGAATTTTGGAAAACGTTTTCGCACTTTCGGATTAAAACAAAGAAAAAACTGCATGTATTGTTATCATCATTAATATTATTACTAAAAAACCTACCCAACATCTAACCTACAACTCTTAGCATAGAGTGTGACTTTAGATGGCTAATGCATGTCCAGTGCACCATATAATGTTTAAAAACACTAGTTAACAGAAGTATTTACATTTACATCCCATAAATGGATTTCATCAATATATTTCAAATTCTAAAAAACAAAAATCTAAATATGTTTCACTAACAGTAATTTTTAAAATGTAGGAAATCTACAAACTTGGCAAATGGTTGAAGAAATTGATGCGCAAATCAAATAACCGTTAATAAGTTTATGACACTTACGTTTGAATGTGGAGACAAATAATTTTACTATGAAACCCATAAGAAATCAATGTTATCACTGCGTAAATTACATGAAATTGTATTTTTAAAGAATCTCTTTGTGTCTTTAAACATATATTTTAATCATGATTGTCTATAAACATATAGACAATCGTTCAACAAATGCATGTTTTAAGTTGTTTGTATTCTTAGATAGTAAAAATATTCTGAAATATGAAAATTTATTATTAACGAAAAAAATATAGCATTTAAAAATGCTAAAAAAAAATTTAATTCCTTCGCAATGAAATAATTAATTTTCATTCATTTCATTTTCTTTGTGACACAATCCTATTCTCTTTGGCACCGAGCCATCAGTCGATAGAAGTTATAGGTTGCAATAAAATGAAAGTCTACCTTAAAATTTTATTGATGCCTTCAAAAATTCCTACTTCCGTTCAAGGTCACCAATGAAAGTTCTTTAACCTATCTTTATTCTTAAGATTAAGTTGTTACCAATTTTAACAACTACTTACCTCTCTGAAAAGAGTAACTTATTATTTAGTTGATATCTTTGAAGAGGGCAAAAGACTCCAACAAAGCTCTACGAACGCTATCCTGAAGGGCCTGCTTGACAGCATTTCAGCTCCAGACAAACAAAAAGATCTCCCATTAAATTGAGGTTTTCATAGATAACAACATGATAAAGAGTTAGAAGAATTCCCTCGAAGGCTGTAATTAATTGCCTTATTAAATTACAAATGAAAGAGACGATAAGTCAAAATTTGAAGGTTTCTTAGAACATGACGAGCAGCTAGAGCCAATCAACTTCTAAGATTAAAAAAAATAACTGAAAGATTACAGGCGAGATTTTGTGTTCTTACACCATTGCCACTGGTTTTTCTAAACTAGAAGTCTATTGAATTTTACGGGAAAAAAAATAAACAAGATGGAAAACTTTTATCTCAATAAATAGAATGTGTTTAATATATCCAATACTATGTAAATAGATTGCAAAAATTTAAATATAAAAAAATTAATTTCAGTAAAACTTCGAATATATTGTCCTTTCATAAATAATTTATGACGAAAAGATCTCCATTTTACTAGTTAATCAGTTCCTAAATTAATCCTGTTCTTGAAAAACAATTAACTATTATTATCTACAAAACTGCGTAAAAATAGCAAGTGGAAAATTTAACGAAACATTGCATGATAAAATATCTTCTTTTCCACAAAACTGCAATTTTACAACTAAGATGCTTTAATATGGCTTTTAAAAATAACTGATTAAACTATCTCAATTTCAATATTTCACAGAAATCATTAACAAATCTTTTACTAGTACCCAGAAAGAAAAACTGAATTAGATTTAGTTTATTTTCTTACTGGATTTCGGTATTGCTATAAGTGACAGTCCCATGAAAATGACACAGACTATATAATGAGTATATCACAGAAGTTGGTAATGTAGGATTGTTCGTGAATAAAAGTGTCTTCTGTTGGGAATCAGGAAGATACAGAGTGAATGTTCAATGCTCTGTCATTTGTCTGTTAGACGTGCTTGAAATGGTCAGTGAATTGTGTGTGCGTCCTACATCGCTATGGAGATCAGGGAAGGAAATAACGTGTTGTTGTGTGCATTTTTTTTTTTTTTTTGCTGCAGAAAGATTATCAGGGAATGAAACTCGTGTACAAATGTCTGCTGGGAATTACGAATAAACATGCCACATTTGTATAAGTCCGAGGGAAATTAACGCTATCAAAAAATCCCTTACACATATTCTATTCAGTGCAGATATCTCTCCTTGCCATTCTCATATTTTTGAAGTTCCAAAGAAAGGTATGCGTGGCCCTACATTCATAAAATTGCCCATCTTATTTATTGAAGCTTTATAATTAAGAGTATAAATCCAAGTGCAATGTTCTGACGAAGAGATACACACCATCATTCAGTAGACAACCGTAAATTTTTTCCAAGAGTGTATTGACCATCATGCCATCATAGTGGAATAAGTTTGTTAATACTTACAGCGATTTCTTTTAAAATATAGTTTATTTACTTTATTTCCAACTGCTCTTTTTCACTTGACTGCCCCTTATACATTGATTTGAATCTTTCAATCAAACTTTCTCTCCATTATAAAAGTCATTTGAATTTACGAAACTATTCAAATCAAATTTTAATCAATGGATTAAATAAAAGACAGTTTTCTCAAAGACAGAAACTGCATATTTTTGAGCGAAACGTCGATATTCCCAACTGAAAAACCATTCCTTTGATATTTAAAATGAATTATTCAGTTAAAATGAGCATACATTGATGGGATAAAATACAAATTTAAAATCCCCATTCGGTTCCATGTATACATAATGTTTCGACTAATAATGCCGCCAATAAAGTTATTCACAAGATTGTCGAAACTTTCATTTATTTCCGTATATGAGAAATTTTCGATATGCTGTCTGTGATAGGGGAAATAATTATAATAAAAATTTATGAAAATAAATATATTGCTCAAAACTAGGAATGCTGCCTTTGTTTAAACTTCCCATGCATCAGAAAAATTAATCAAGATTTCTGTCATTAAAATTTATTGTCAAGATTTAGTTCAATAGAAAATTGCTTTTTTCTGAAATTACAGTACACTCCCGAGTATCCAGTTCGCGACTATCCGGTCTAGTTTTCTTTTATTGCAATTAAATGAGAAAGGCGGGCAGTCATCTATTAAGGACATTTTCGAAAACTAAAACTAAGTTTGGAGTTATCTAAGTGTTACCTTTTCATGTCTGGGCATTTAACAGCAAAAACAAAATCAGTTTGAGTCACTTTTCTTAAGAATTGAGCCTACGATTTACTTTACCATTTTGTTTATGTCTTCTGTGTTTAATTTAGGTATTACAGAATTTATGTTAATATGTGAACCATTTATATCCTTTGACTCATTTTCTTCTAATAAATACTTGAAACGAGCAGTGTAGTATATAAACTATCAGTACAGACTCTTCAATTTTAACTCAAAAAGTTACCGGCAACTGCTTCTACGATTCGTCAGACCACAGCTGCGTTCACAATCTCCGTGGCTTGATATAAATGGATTGCTTAATGCTGAATAAGAAGCTAGAAAATGCGTATTACAAAATATATTTGGTTTGAAAAATCTGTCTTTAGTTATTGGTGGGGAAAAAATTGAGTTCATAGAATGCCGGTCTATCCAGTTATTTTATTATCCAGTCTGCCCTTCAGTCACATTAAGCCGAATACACAGCAGTGTATTGTATATTTATGAGAATATGAAAAAATGAAATTTTATTGGAAATAGATATGATGTTTGACTGTCTCCAGCTACTCTAACATTATTCCTTCTCTGTCTATAAATATAGAAAATGATACCATAATCTTATGTGTCGAAGAAATATACGTGTCTCAAGAATTTTTAGGCTATATATAGTATAGCATTACTCTTCTTTCAGGTTAACTAAATATACTCCCCCCATGAATAAAGAGGCAAGCAAAATGCATCTGGAGAGCACTAATGAAAAACAATTGATTAGATTATACGAATTGGGTTTTACATATACAGGAAGATGTTGCCTCAATCTTCAATTTAGATCAGAAATGCAAATGAGAGGTTGAAAATAATATAGAAATATTCAAAAGAGGGATCGATTCTCTAGGCAATATGAGATTAAGTGAAATCAAATGAAAAAAATATTTTAGCAAATTAAAGAAAAAATTCAGAAAGAAATAATTCTAAAAGATTTAGAAATAATTCTAACTCATGCATATTTGAGATACAAATTGAAAACAATCTTATGATTTCTAAGCTATAATATTTTCTTTTACAAGAAATGGCATATTTTTTTAGTGTAACAAGCGCTAAAGGGGGGGGGGATTATAAAAAACCCTTAATGCATTTAAAACTTGAAGGGAATTAAAATTTTCTATGTCATTCATTATTTCTCTCATTCTCTTTTATGAACAATCTAAATTTTTCTCCTCCAATGCGCTCCGAAGAAGTTCAACAAATTCTGCTGTAACTTTAATATTTTTGATCCACTTAAATAATATTGTGTACTTATTCTTCATATAAAAACCTCATTTCAAGATTCGATAAGATTATTGCATTTAGGTAAGAATTAAAAAAAATTATAATGCTGCAGTCCAAACATTACGCTTTCGAAAGGCATTTTAAAAGACACGATTAATGAAAATAAGAATATTAAATTTGTCTTCAGTACAGAACTTCCATCTCACTTTATTGGAATTAGAGAAAATAAAACAAGTTGAACTATAATGGTATGAATTTCTTTAAGATTTCTGACTACTTTTCGACATCCTATAAAACGCGGAAATCAACAAAATAATTGTGTTAATAATGATGCACAGGAGTAACAAATAAATACTATAAATAATAATAATGAATTTTATAAATGCCCATTTTTAGTTAGCTTTTTTTAAATTCCCCGAGAGCATCCAAATTGTATTCCTAAAACACAGAAAATAATGTCAACACATGTATTCTTTAGTGTTATCTATTTTACAATTTAAAAATTTAAATGCACTTTTTCTAGGACAACGTTTCATAAAAAAATAATTTACAAGTCTTAACTAAATTACAAAGGTTTTATTTGAAAAACTTATTTTAAAAAAGTTCTTTACATTTCAAGAACTCTTCGCACTTGCTTGCAATTGATAAATGGGGGAAGAGTAGACTGCATTCAATTACATTCTGCGCAATTCCTTCTACATTATAACAGAGCATTTTTAGTTATAATAACTAAACTCCCGTTTTAAAGCAACATTAAGACGTTTAGCCCCGACTGATTTAGCGTGTCATCCGCTCACCCGATGGTTCTTCGGCGGAATCGGGTCTCGAACTTGAAATCTCCGGTTTCGAGACTTTACCTCCAGGCCACCACAACTCTGCCTTTAAATAGGATCTGATAAAGAAATTTTACAATCTGAAAAAGCACCAGGGAAATAGATTATTTAGAATTATTCTTCTCATACGTTTGAAATTGCGCAATTATCTCCCATAATGAGACCCTCCTATAGCAAAGGGGTCATTGCAGCATTTTCATAGTCAAAAATGATTTACTTCTACGTTTTTATTTAAAAAAAGAAGGGGGAACTAGGATTTGTGTTAAAAAACTAAACATAAAAATACTATAGGTTTCACAAAAGGTTGTTTTGATACAAGCCAACTGTTATGAAAAAAAGACAGCCACACATTTTAAAAATAATGAGTGTTAAATTAAATTTAACAGCATACGAGTATAAATATTTCAAAGTGTTTTCAAATGCATTAAGATACAATAAAACAATTGCACACAATTTAAAATTATTAATAAGTGCATCACGTTGTTTTTATATAATAAATTTATCTATACATAAAAAATTGGTATAAATTTCGAATAAATACGTTGAAAAATCTAGCCACATAATATTTAACATGTAAATAAATAATGCAAAATGGATTAACTGCTGAAGGTTAATAATAATGTATAAAAATAAAATTGTTTTTATTCTATGCGCTGCTGTTCCGTTCATCCGATGGTGATAAAACTTTGCCCAATTATTGTTTTCAACCTCGAAAATCCATGGTTTTCACATGGACAGTTGTATGATGGATTCTTAAGAATCGGACAGTAAAGATTTTTTTTCTGAAGACGGAAAAACAAAACAAAATATTATCTACTTTAATGTATATATGAACTTTAATGTATATAGAATAAATATTATTTATACTTCCCTTTCATATATCATTCAAGTTTAGTGAACGTATTCATTGTTGACACGAAAATGTTATTCTATCATTCCTAATTAAACAAGATAGCCATTTAAAATTATAATTCCAAAAATATGGCTTTTGCTGCACAAATTCACCGGTTGCTCGTTAGTTTCTTATAATTTTAGATAAAATTACTTAAAATCCATTTAGTCCTATAAAAGGGAATCTTTTTAAACCGATTATACAATTTCATTGTTAGCAGAAGTAATATCTATAAATAATTTCTAAGAGAAATTATTTGTAGTATTATTTGAATGAGTAATTATTTGTAGTATTTATATGCATTATAATTTGTCTTCCTCTAAGCAATCTCTTTCTAAAGCAACAGTTATGTGATATAGCGTAAAAAAAAGCCTTTCGCGTTTAATACTTCATAATCTGTATTCACTGGGCAATGAAATTCAGAGAGCTGGAAAAAAAATCTAGTTTATCAATACACTTAGTTTAAAACTCCTGGAAATGATTCTAATGCAATTAATAGGAGAACATAAAAGGCTTCCAGGAAGATGGATACCTCAAGCAAAAATATGAGAAATTGTCTTATGTGTAAGCACGTTTTTCGGCTCTCCTGGAATTACAAGAATGATAGCATCAACAAATTAACTGGTCATTCCTCTTTGTAATGGTTCAGAGAACATAAGGCTTGTAATTGGGTCTATGTGGTTCCCACAATTATTATCTGCTGCAACCTAATCATTCAACTTTATTACATATTCTAGTGACTAACCTTTGTGATATCTAAACAGAATTCAGTTTTAAACAGCAGCTGTTTGCATTTGTGTAATGAAACTCTATAGTTAAATCTAAAGTTATTTTATTTTATTTGTCGCTTTTTTATAGATATTATTTCTGTGAAGCATAAATAATATCTATTACTGACACTGTGATCAGTTGTAGTTTTATGCATTCTGTCAATTTCAGTTGTCTCCAATAAGTGTGAGGGTTAAAAGTGTAATTTAGTGTGCCCCTTTGCTGCGCGAAGAATGCCAAGTCGCCATTAAAGATAGTCAAAATAAACAAAAATTCTGAAAAAATAGTTACGCCTTCCACTTTTTGCATTAAAATCATAATATTTGCTGATAATTATTGTTTTCATCTGAAGGTTTTTTAAACCTTTAGGAACACTATGGCTGCTTATCTTAACAGTTTTGAAATAAAGAAATTTTTCAAACCCACTGCCCCAGTCAGTTGTGTGGAGAGAGAAATTTTAATGCTTGCGATGTTGTCGGTAGAAGGCACCGGGCGGAATTGTTTTTCAATTTAAAAAAAAAAAAACATTCTACGGCTTTGCTAGCCATGAAAGTGGGATCCTAATAGCATCGCTAGCTCATTGGACATAAGGACTTCTTGGATAACAGGAACAGTGCATAATTAAAAGAAAGAATGAATAAGGAAGCAATCAAGTGATTCTCCTTGCAAAATTCTAAACAGGCATACTTTCCCAACTTCATCAACTCATAAAAATATATACTTATATTCCACTCATCCTTCATCCATTCTGCCGGTTCAAAATATTTCATGCTATCCCATTCACCACGCATTCGTTCTTGAACAATTAGCAACATAACAAATTTTCAAGGAAACCGTCAAACCTGAAAAAAAAATTACGAAAAGAGCAAGGAATTCCATTGCAGACAATTTCTTAAATTATTAATTCAGATTATTTTTTAAAAGCACACCAACAGTACTGCAAAGGAATGAATATTTTCTATTGGCATTCACATTAAAAATAGCATTACAGTGTGTTGTTAAAAAAAACTTATACAAAAACTAAATTAAAACCTGTATTTTTTATTATTTTTTATTTAACATTTTTCACAACATATTGCAGTTCATGTACTATTCAACCTGTATAAAGTAATATACAAAACATCATTAGGGTTACTATAAGATCATTTCATTGGGTTGCCGTATTGGCTAGAAACTCAAGGGCACACTAAATTGCACTTTAACCGGGTAAGGAGATGGACGCATCCAGAAAAAAAAATCCCCTTTGCACTTTATCTAAAGTAAGAAAACAATGTATGTGAAGACAGTATGCTTCTCAATCAGATAATGATTATAAATTTAACTTTTACGTACATTTTCATCGTATCAAAACTTATGATTTTTAAGGCTTTGATTCGACCATAATTAACTTACTTGCATTGCTAATTCTTCCATGCAATGGATAAAAAATCTTCTAGTTATAACTATATTTTCTGTGCAAAGATCCTCATAACTCAGATGTAATTTTTTTTCCTTCTTTCCATAATGAAATCAAAATAGTAACCGAAACTTTCGTAACCGAATCTAAAAACTTCGGAATATTTATTTTTTCTAACTTTTTCTCTTTAGTAATATCTTAGAAATATATTTTTAACCATTCCGATTATGTTAGGTACACGATTTGTTTCTAAATTTACGTTGATGTCTTTATTTCATGTCATTTGTTATATCCATCATATTTTCTTCTAATAAAAATTGTTGATGAGAATGCATGTTCACCTTTGCTGCTGTTTAAGACGGAATTCAGTTTAAATATTCAAAGATTAGTCCCTAGGATATCTAAAAAAGTTAAATAATTAGCAAATAATAATCCTGAGATCCACATAACAAATGCAATTATAATCCTCATCCTTTGAAGTGAGTTCAACATTGGCTATGCCACAGAGATTATTTTTCGCTTTGTGAATGGATTATCAATATACAAATAAGGATTGAAAAAAGAAACCAATTTTTGAATTCCAAAAATTTGCTATGAGTTTCAAAGAATGTTGAGAACCCAATCTTTACAATCGGTTTTTAATATCTGCATTCATTTCAAGGAATTAGATCTCCACTTTCTCTATTCAAATCATCTGTTAATTAAAACACTAAATGTGTTGCTTTCTCTGCTATCTAATTTAATAACCCTCTTTTATTTTATAAATTCGTTTTCTGATTGTTCAAATAAGAATTGATAAAATACTTTATTTTTTATTTTTGTATCGAATTATAACTTTTAAGGAAAATTTAACTTCAAAATTATAAATTTAAAAATGCAATATTTTCGATCGAGTTCAGGCACTGCAATTAAGGGGTTGAAAAAAGAAGATTGTTCACATACCTCTAGTACATCTTTCAGCATTTCTATAAGATCCAATAAGTCATCTAAATAGAATCAATCCATGATTGATTTTTCGGCAACTGGATAATCTTTTTCTAAGTTTAGAGTTGCTTGTTTTAAACTTCGAAAAAATAGAAAGGGTGACCATGAAAGTCAGACAATAAAGATCCTAGTTTAAATTTGTTTGAGCCTCCGAATTCTTGCATATCCACAATATTCGCTGGTAAGTTTGATCAATTGGGTGCACTAAACTCTATCTTCACATTTTAGTGATGTCGGTCATGAGAGCAATATTTCGCATTCTAAATTCGATCAGAGTGTCGATTACATTCCTTCAGAGTTTTAAGCCTACAGCAAGAATTCATTAATAGACATAGATCCTTCCATTTTCCTGGATGCATCAAATAAGACACATTTTTTAGCCGTAGTTGAATCTTTTAAAATCACATGGCTGCTAAGAAAATAGTTGTCAACATCGGGAATTTCTCTTAAATCGATTGTTTGAAGATATCCTGTAATTATAAATTAAGGTACTCAGGCATAAGATCCTTATGCCGATTTGAATTATGCTGTAAGGAGTTTATTCAGTAGATTTTTAATCTGGTGCAGTTTAGTCCAGTATGGCTCTTTCGCCATAAAACACAACACAGCCAACCATATGTTTTAAACTATATAACACAAAATTATACAAATTATTCATTTAAAAATTCCTTTTTAAGAATGACAACTCAACAATAAAACACCCAGCAGAGTTCAAATTATAGTTTGATTTGAAACAACCTTCAATCAAGCAATAATTTGAACTCTTCTGGTTGATTCATTGTTAAGTTGCCATTCTTAAAACGAAATTTTTAAAGGAATAATTCGTATAATTTGCGCTATATCATAGAATTTTACTTGTTTTTTAATAATTAGGTTATTAAAATTTCGATTTAATATCAATTTTAGTTACCAGATTGTTTTAATTCTCAAAAACAATATCATTATAGATAGTTAGTAAGATATTAACCACTCCATTGTCACAATATAACCAGCAATTGTCCCGCCAAATCCCAATTCTTGGACTAAGGATTTATACTCTTGGTTCTGAACTCTTATTCTGAAAAGAGGATAGAAAAGAAATTATTTGCTTCTCAATATCAAGTCAGCCTCATGAGGATATGAAAACTAGAATCCATATAATTATAACCTCTTTAACAATTGAAAATTCTTCAATTAACAGTAAGAACAGGTGATGTCCAAATCCTCAAAATATTGGCCTCTAAATTTAATTTTACATCGA
>JAPMOQ010021776.1:706110-728553 GCA_026543055.1 Argiope trifasciata | reverse complement strand
TTCAATAAATTATTCATTAAAAAACGTATTACATTTTGACTATGAATTTAACAAATTTTACGGAAAAGAAATTTAAATAATAAATTACAATTTTATTAATACTATGCATTTTTAATTTATTTTAAAATATTTTCTGGGTTTTTTTACGTATTTATATTGCTGTACACAACTGATGTTAAAAATGAGATGAAAAATGTTAATGAAATAAAAACTAAATTTTTTTTAATAAACATTAATCCTATGAAATAAAAAATATGAATCCTAAATAGTAGTTTCATTACTATGAATGGAGGTAATAAATCTATTTTCTTTTATAGGCAGCTATTGTGAAGCAGTCATTTTTGTACAGAAAAATTTCATGTGGTGGAGCTCTTATCAATCGCCAATGGGTTGTGACGGCAGCGCATTGCGTTGCAAGGTCGGTTTATTTGGTTTTATTTTCATTTTAAAAAATACTATTGCATTAATTATGAATATATCTACATCAGTGCGTGTAAATTCACACAACTAAACTGAAATGAATTTCCATTTTATGAAAAAAAATTAAACCAATTTTCGTCATGCAAATTTCTGCAAAATCTTTCTTGTTATTTTTTAATTATATGTGAATTAATGTGTATTATATGTATCTTGGCACATTTTTCTTTCTTACTGTCAGAATTTTACAGCCAAATTTATGGCTTTTCCTAATTTTGTAGTCCAAATCATTTTTCTACCTTTGTTGTTAATAACAATAATATCAAAACTAATAACGATGTTAAAAATTAAATAGGTAAAAACTGAGTTGAAATAAATGCTTAAAGATTATTCTTGAAATTTTTTACCTGATTCATTTTACAAAATTAGTGGCATATAAAAATATTCTATTTAACAAACTTCAGCACTTAGACGCCTTTCCTTTATTTAAGGAATTTACATTAATATATAAATAATTTTTAATCCATGTTGTAGTTCAAAACATTAACTTATCATTTGCTTCATTGCTAAGCAATTTAATTTTTTAAGTATTTAAAAATTTGTTTATATATGTTATTTGTACTCATAGTTCCAATGTTGTAAAGAGATCTAAGTTAACTTCACTAATTCATTAATAACTAATGTTCCACAGTTAAATTTAAACTATTAGAAAATATTTGATTAATTTTCCCCCGTTACTGGCTTAAAAGCAGTTGCTTCTGTAGCTTTAAATTCATTAAAGCTGTAAGGGAAATATGCATACACAATTAATCCTGCATTTTTTTTGAAACACTGGATATTTTTAATAATAATTCGTGTGTTTATTTTTTTTTCTTGTAGTTTATTTTATTTCAATTTTGTGTGCATCAATTTTCCATCTTATCCAGCTGGTTCATTTATGTCATTATAATAATTAATTCTGGTAAGACCTCCGTGATGGTTGAAGTTTTGCTTTTATGAATGCAGTAAAATTGATTGCTGCTTCATAAGTATAATAATTCATATGAATATAAACTAATTTTATTCTTTTTATGCTTTATTCATATTGTTTTAAACTTTGTACATTTATATGATGAAAGTATTTAAAACATTTCTGTTTAAATACAAATGTGTTTATTATAGAGAATTTGAAAACATGAATATTCTTATAATATTTTCAAAAGATTCTTTTTATTAATTTTGATTCACTTGCTATTATAAGAAATCTGCTTCGGATAAATTAACTTTTTGCACTCTGCATTTTTTTATAGTTTTTTAGATTCTTTGTAAGTTTTAATAATGATAATTACATTTAAATAGTATTTAAATGCAATACTATTTCATGCTATGTAATTTTACGTTTACAATGTATTGACATATAATTATCACATGCAACATACATTTATTAATGCATACTGCATAAATTGATGTTATGCTCTGTTATTTTGCATTTACAAGGTATTACACTCCCATTATTACATACAACATACATTTATTACATAACTTTACAATGTATTATGCTACATGTTTATTACATACATTTACAATATATTATACAACATTTATTACATACATTTACAATATATTATATACTACATTTATTACGTGCAACATTTATTACATACATTTATAATGTATTATACTACATTCATTTCATGAAACATTTATTACATACATTTACAATGTATTATACTACATTTACCACATGCAATGGTATTTTATATTTACAATGGATTATCAACATTCTAACTCAATTTTTTCACTTGTAAATGTATAAATGCGATTGAAAGAGAAGCACTAAGTAGGTTCAGATATACTTTCAATACTTACATATTTATTTTTATTTAAAATTAACAGACATCGTAAGTTTAATTTTAAAATTGGTTTATTATATTTCTCAGAACTCAAACTTCTAACTTGAGAGTTAGACTAGGAGAGCATGATATCAAGCAGACAACAGAGAAATATCCGCACGAGGAAATGGCAGTGCGGAGAAAGGTCGTGAATCCTGGATACAACCCTTCGAATTATCAACATGACATAGCGCTTCTACAGTTGCAAAGACCTGTTAGATTTAGAAGACATCTCATCCCAGTTTGCTTACCACAGTACGGAGAAGACTTTTCTGGCCAAAGAGCTACAGTAACTGGATGGGGAAGGACTCGTTATGGTAAGCGTGCATTCAAAAAACAATGTCGCTAGATAATATGATTGATTTGAAATTTCTTTTTTTTCGTTATCACAGAATTCATTTAAGTGGACCTAACCTATAGCTCTAGCTGGCTTGAAATCACTAAACAGTGAGCACAATTTAAAAATACTTATCTTTTGGTATAAGCTGCAAAGATATTAATACTTTTATTTTTATTTATGCTAGTTCTCTTCTTGTTATTCATGCCTACATTACTAAATTTGCAACTTCAAAGATATGAAAGGAAGCTGGTAATAAATCTAATATATAAAAATGAATTTTTATTGAACTTTTATTTGTTCGTATTTTGTGCGCTACAGTACAGTTCATCTGATTGCGATAAAACTTTGCCACCTTATTGTTTGCACTTGAGCGAAGAATTTAGGCATAGTACAATTACTATATTTAATATATAAAAATGAATTTTTGTTTGTATATATTTTATACGCTGTCGTAACGTTCATCCGATTGCGATTAAACTGTGCCAATTTATTGCTTTGCCATAATGAGACTCTTTTATTTCAAAGGAGTCACTGCAGCTTTTTCATAGTTAAAAGCGAATTACTTCTACGTTGTTATTTAAAAAGAGAAGGGGGAACTATGATTTTTTTTAATTAAACATAAAAATACTATAGGTTTCACAAAAGGTTGTTTTGATACAAGCCAACTGTTATGAAAAAAGACAGTCACACATTTTAAAAATAATGAGTGTTAAGTTAAATTTGACAGCATATGAGTATAAATATGTCAGTTTTCAACTGCATTCAGATATGACAATAAAACAATTGCACGCAATTTAAAATTATTAAGAAGTGCATCACGTTGCTGTTTTTATATAATAAAATATAGGTATAAATTTCGAATAAATAATACATTGAAAAATATATCCACATAGTATTTAACATGTAAATAAATAATACAATATGGATTTAAATCTGATTAACTGCTGATGACTAATAATAATGTATAAAAATTAAATTTTGTTTGTTTTTATTTTATACACTGCTGTACCATTCATCCGATGTTAAATCCATGTTTTTCCATACTAAATCCATGTCTAAAAAATCCATGTTTTTCACATGGCCAGTTGTACGTTGGATGGTTACAAGCCTCGAAATTGTTTTTTACTGACAACAGAAAACAAAAAATATTGTGTAACCTAAAGTATATTTGAATAATAATGTCGAAAAAAAGAATAAATTTTATTTATATTTTTTCTTTATATATCATTCAATTTCAGTGAATCTATTCATTGTCGACAACAAAATGAGTATCATTCCTAATTAAACAAGACAGCTATTTCAAACTATATTTCCAAAATAGTTTCTACTAAAGTAGCAGCAGCTCGGGTATCATCTAATGTGCAAGAAAATTCGTGGTTAAAAGAGATTTAACAATAATAGAATTTTCAACACAAACTCTTAAAAATATTATATACTAGCTGGTACCCGGTGCCATGCTGCCGCAAAAGAATTAATTTTGGAAATATCGTTTGAAATTTAAAATAACTGTCTTGTTTAATTAGAAATAAAAGAAAGAATAATATTTTTTTCGTATCGGAAATGAATGCATTCATTGAAATTGCGTGATATATAAAGGAGAAGCGTAAATAATATTAATTCTATTTTTTTAAAACTTTATTATTCAAGATTTCAGGGTTGTCAATATTTTTTTTCAAGTGCAAGTAATAAGTATTCAAAGTTTCATTGCAATCGATGAGCGATACGGCACCGCACCGTTTAAGAGACATTCAGACAAATATTCATTTTTATTTACATATATAGATTACATAATTTTACCTTGTCTATAACCGTCCCGTAAATGAAAGAAATAGGTATTAAAAGTTTCATTGCAATCGGACGAATGATATGGTAGCGCATAAGAGACATACAGGCGCACATTCATTTTTATTTATACAGATTTGTAGTATACCACAGAGAGTGCTAGAACAAGTGCTAGCGAACTACTTGACCATAAATGCCATTTCACAATTTTGTAAGGCAAAATATGTTCCATGAATCTTTTCTTTTGAAATGATTTAATTTTCACTATGGAGTTAGGAGTTAATAAATGCAAAATGTTATAACTTTTTGTAATACATTTCTAAAATTTAAATATTAATTTCATAAACGATACAAGAATTATTATATATTTTCCAAAAATACATTTAACCAATTGTAAAAACAGATGATTTCCTTTTTTTAAAAAATTAAATATATTGCATACAAATAAGTTCAAGAGGGATGTTTCGTTCGAAAAATTGGGCACAGAAAACTCTCTTTCATTCTGTGACTGAAAATTCTCTTTCATTTTCTTGATTATCAGATTATGATTCAACACTTTCAATTTAACCCTTTAAAATTTTCTGGCATATATTCCTACCACCTATAAAATATTTTTATGAGGGCTCCAAAAAGTATTTTAAAATGATAAATAGCGTAATCAGATGCTTAAAACTTGATTGGGCTACCTTAATCGCTCGGAAATACATAAAGTCTCGGCTAAACATCATTTAAATTCAAAAGTTATAAAAATGTAGTTATTGTTTAGCGCCTTTTGATTGAACTCCAATTCAAACTAAGTAAGAGATCGGGGAAAGATGGGTGCAATAGTGCCTGAGGGTACGGACCCGTGAGCAACCGAGGGCAAAAATCTGACTTTGGCTCATATAAGATGACACTTACTTGCATAACCCCTTTTTACATGGGGGATCTTTCACACGTGCCTCTGATAGAACACAGTTAGATCGTACCTGAACCAGGATCGAACACGGGATCACAGGGAAGATGCGCAAGTCCTAGTCCAGGACGACGGTAAGGATCTTCTTAGTGACATAAAATTAAAGTATTTGCCATTAAACTCCTGAAAAAGTTTTCAGACATGAAACACCATTGTGTTGTGCTTTTCTTATATTTAATTATTAACATTTGTCAATAAATTTATTTGACTTAAATTCATCATTCATTTTTTAAAATAAGCAAAAGCTGTTGATGCCGTTGGAATTTCTAAAATTTCGGAATCTTCTCATTAACAATTTTCTGCGTGTTTCTATTTCATTTTTGAGGTATTGATTATTTGAATACTGTAGTTTGTGATATTTAGTTTATTTCTTAAACCAAAACGAGGCTAAGATGTTATATTAATAAAATTAGATCAAACAGCAACAGTTTTATTTTCATGCACTATAGTAATTCGTCCAGCCAACCTAGTAAGTGCCAAATGAGCTTCAAGTTTTAATGAATTTGAATTCCCTGATTTCTTACTGAAAAAACAACATAAAGTTGTATTAAATTACCTAAAGTTGAGTGGTAAGTATACTTATCAATAAACATTCGATGATATTTTTACCTTTAACGCTCAGGGTTGCGTATGCTTACCACTTTTAGTTTTCCCTGAACTATCTTTGGTAAGTATATTTACCATCCTTTATTTCATAAATTAAATAGAAAATCAAAAAGCTTTTCATGTTTTAGTATTAGTATCATCAAATTATCATGATATAACCCCAAAAGAGTTTATTTGTCAATGTTCAGAAATTATGACTATAAAGAGTTAAGATAGTGGAAATTGACTTTGTAGGAACGTTTTTGGCTCATACTAGCGAATCTAACTCATTCGCTTTGCTTTGTGCTTTTAGTTCTTTCTTCATGCAAAAGAAAGAAAAAAATCGTGCTTCACATTTTGTGAATAAAACCTGTACTTCTGAACTGCAAGTTTTCTCACACGGCATAATATAAATTCGATTACAATAAAATAGTCACGAAACAATAGCGTGTATTGATAGTCGTGTGAATTCACGCGCATTACAATAAATCATAATATCTTTTTATCTTTATTATTAGGAGTTCGAGATTCTCCAGGAATTCTTCAAAAAGTGGAACTTCAAGTGATTGACCACTCCGAATGCCAAGAATGGTATCAGAGTATAGGCAGAAAAGAAACTATTTTTCCAACGATGGTCTGTGCTGGTTACAAAGAAGGTGGAAAAGATTCTTGCCAAGTAAGTTCTTCTTTATACAATCAATATAGCTTCATTATTATAATTAAATACTATGCTTGATATAAAGATCCAATTAACAGTTTAAATGACTTTTAAGAAGTTGATAATTTAATATGAATTTTCTAGATTTATTTCTTTGCTCAAAAAAGGATTTAATTTTATGATAATTGTATATCTCAGATTCGTTTTCTATCCTAAGCAAAAGGAAATAACATTCCGATCTCTCAGTGGTTTATAAATTCCTACAGTACCATGAAAGAATCTCAGATTCATTGTCTTTCCAACAAAATGAAATATACATTTCTATCTTTTAATGGTTTATAAATTCTAGATCTAATCTCGTACAGAACCATGACAGAATCTCAGATTCATTGTCTTTCTTTATAAGGTAAAATATACATCTATATCTCTTAACGGCTTATAAATTCTCATCTGCTTTTCCGTTTATTTCATCGAAACAAAAAAAAAACGTCCATTTTTAAAAATCTAATATTCTTTATTTTGAAATCATTCTTTTGCAATAAAAATTTCAAGTCAAAGCTCAGGAAAGTAACCTGCAAAATAAGTAACGTAATTTTTAATAAAACAAATTTAAACTTCTGAAATTTATTGCTTAGGAATTCAAGCCATTTATATTTTACCAGTTTTTGTTAAAGTTATAAATCATGAGGTATAATGCAGCATTTCTTGAACACTATTTAATTTGCAAACATGATTTACAGAATTTACTCAGAAATTAGGGAACTATTTTTATCTATATGTTCAGAGCCTACACAAAAAAGCAAAACTCGCATACAAGCACAACAAAGTAATTTTCCTATTTTGAAGCAATATTTTTTCAACTAACAACAAACTTGGCCTCAATATTGATATATAACGCAGAGTGTGTACTCATTCGTGTGTTGCCGACTAACGCTTTTTGTCACAAGCATTTTGTGGATAGTATCTCCAGTTCAGGAAAAAGTAACTTGCCTTGGGAATCATTACTTCAAAGATTCAAAAGAAAAAAATTAAATTATTATACACAAAGAGCAACAACATTTTATCACTTTTTTCACTATCACTCACATGCACACACTCGAACGCTCGCACTCACACTCACACACTCCATGTTCTAGAAAGCAGTTACTAAATTCGTATATCATTTTAATTCTAAATTGCTCGGGAACTGGTTTATCCACATCTGATTTCTGTAATTTCAATGGTATCATGTGAAACTGCAATGTCTAATGAAACACACGGAACTAAAATAATTATAAAGTTTTTCAGAATATAGCTTGTTTAATTGAATTTCGAGAACATTCCCCTTTAGAGCTATATATGCATTACCATAGCCTCTTTTTCCTATTTATTCATTGCTTTGCTGAATACGTCGCTTTCTAGTCGTGGATTTAACTTAACTGAGAATCATCTCATGGCACCCCAAGAATGACACGATAGATTCAGTAAAAATTCTAAATTCCCACCAAAAGAATATTTCGTAACTATTGGATGTCAATGCCACACAAATCCTAATCTGGCATGAAAAGTTTGTCAGAGAGTACGCGAGAAAGTTTTGAAAAGACCACTCCCAATGGGTTTTTAAAATATTAAAATTAAAATTTTAGTACATTTTTTTTCTTTAATGAACATGCAAGTATATCAATAAATTTCATTTTATCAGCGTCTAAATGAAAATAGCTACTAAAAATTGAACTTTTTGATAAATAATAAAAAGAGGAATGAAATTATAATTTAATTAGAACGCATGATATGCTTATTTATCAAAACATATAAACAATCAGCAATATTTAAATGCCAATAGACATTTCACATCTTTCTCCATGAATTTTATTTCATTATGATTAATCCTCCAAAATAGAGAAAGAGCTCGGATGATTCCTTTAAATTTCTTTCAATGAATTTTTCCTTTTAGTTTCGAAAATATAAAAATTTATCCCTTCGAACAAATTCATAGTAAATTCTCTCCAAAGAAATAATTACCACCAGCCCCCCCCCCCAAGGCCTAGTAGTAAGATCTCGTTTTCGGAACCGGAGGGTTTCAGGTTCGAGACCCGATTCAACCGAAGAATCGACATGCAAGTGGATCTGGTGCATATTAAATCCGCCGGTGCCAAACGTCCTCCTTTTGGTGTGGTGTTGAATCTTTGAGAAGGAGTTCCAATTCGGGTGGTGTCCTCGTCATCTGATCAATGCTCAAAATTACGATGTCAGTCCTAAAATAATCCTGGTGTTGCTTTAAAAATGAGGCATTAATTTAACTAAAATAAAGAAATATTTAAATTATAATTTAAAAACACTCATTAAGTCTTTATAATATAAAATATGGTAGTCGATGTTCTAGGATTAAATATCAATAATTTAATTGTTAAATAATCTACTAGAAAGCAGATTTTCTAAAAAAATTAGTTAGTTTCCATTTTTAGGCTTTAATTCATAAATCAGTTATTAAATACAATAGAATCTTCTAATCAAAATTCACCATCAAGTAACAACGCTCGTGTGGGATAAAAGTTATGGTAAGCTTTGTAAGTATTTAAGTAAATCCTTGCCATCCAAACCATGGAATGACAAAATTTCGGCAATCTAGGAAGTGAAAGAGAATCAAGTACACATTTAGACCTATGGAACAATTTAAGCCAAATAAATGTTTATGAAAACAACATCGGTTAATTTTTGTCAGAATTGTTTAAAATTTATCTCAATATATTCTTTCTTTTTTTTTTTTTTTCATCTAATTTTACATTGTGTTTTATTTTTCTCTTGCTCTAGGGAGACTCCGGAGGTCCATTAACTGCAGTGAAAAATGGGCGATCCACATTGGTGGGATTGGTTTCCTGGGGTGTCGGCTGTGCAAGACCGAAATTGCCTGGAGTTTATACAAAAGTTTCTGAATATGTGGATTGGATAGAAAAAGTTACCGCTTAAATACAAGAACATTAAATTACGAAAGGATATACCTTACGACTAATAACTTATTTATCACCAAAAAAGGTAACTTGGTTAACTTAAATGGCTGATGGACTCTCTGACATCCTACAGGTTTGGATGAAAGTTGACAAATTTCATGATTTCTTGTTTGCTTTGGATAATTTCTTCTGGAGCTTTATTTTAGTAACTCAATTTGAGTATGTCTTTTCTAACAAAAATAAGTATGAATGTTTTTAATTCTTAATTTTGAAAAAGGTTTTGCAAAGCAAATGAATGTCTTTGAAATGTAAGAGTACTTTTTTAAGAATCGCTGAAACTTTATATAGCCCCTAGGTATTGTGACGGCTGATATCAGCTAACAGAATTTTAGAGTAATACATGTTTTGATGAAAGAAGAAGTATTAATTTTTATGTTGAAAATATGATATATATTTTTTTTAAAAAAGATGCTTTAAGTAAATCTAGTGTTTCTTTGGAAAATCTGTAGCATATCTTAAACAAATAACATTTCATTTTCAACATAAATTCATGAACAATGGCTTTTGTCGAATATGAATGATCATCAACGTTTGTCATTTTCATTTAAAAATTAATTCCACTTCATTTTTATTTTAAAATCCTTATATTCACGACATATTAATTTTTAATTTGCTTTAATATTGTTTTAATGCATGTAGTATTGCAAGAACAGCTGGTAAAAAATTGAGGATTGAACATAATTATATGCTCAAAAAATAAAATACGAACTTTCCATTCAGTTTCAGTTTCCATTTAAATGAATACCATCTAGATGTTTCACTAAATTTAAAACTTCAATTCCAGTCGTAATAAGTAAAACGAATAAGATTTTGTCTTACATTTTATTGAGTATGCATGATCATACGAAACGGGTAATATTTTCATCTTGCGAGGAATGTATGATTTCATGTCCAATTGCTTACAATTTTTTGTTTTGTTCATATCAACCTAAGTATTCCGTGTTTCAAATATTTTTCTTTTTCCTTTTTACTTTAACATCAGGGGTTGCTTTTTAAATATACCTCTCTTTCTGTTCTTTTATGATTATATAATATTGGGAAATTTGGAAGTGGGTCTTTCTGGAATGGTTCTTTTAGAGTAGTTAATGTTTGGATTGTTAAGTAATCACTGTTACTATTTAATTGTAACAGTAATTGTAACTGTAATTAAGTTACTGTTTCAAAAAAGTCAGAAGTTTATTTTTAAATCATTCCAGTTTTAAGTTCGACAACATTCAGACAAATACTTGCTTCGAATTTCTAATACATTTATACCTTCTGTTTATTTTTAAACCATAATGTTTAGAGTTGTTCATTTTGTAAATAGTGTAAAAAAATTGTACACAATCATTTGTAACGCAGAATTTTTATTTGTACATAACAATGTTTGAAAATAAAATATTTTTCATCATGTGGTATCATTGTTTCAATTAATCTTCAAACTGCGTTTTGATCAATTTTTTAGAACAATTATATATATAATGCATATTTGTAAGGCCATAGTTCGTTCCATAATATTGAAATAAGATCGAACTTTGAAGTTTAAGTGTTCGTTTCCAAGAAAATAAGTAAATAAATATGTTTTAAATATTATTTATTCCAAAACAATAGAATTGTTAAGTTCTATTAAAAAATCATAATCTGAGCTATATATTTTAACTGTTAGAAAGACAGATGGTACTATGGTACTCCTAAAGCTCTGCTTTTTTGGAAAAATCGAGTAGAATCGAAATGCATACTGGTAATTATTTGATACGTGTCAAATTTTGGACGAAATCCTTCAGTTGTAAACTTGTATGTCTGCCTGTAGGATTGAAAAAAAAAAATGTGACAGTTTAAAAACACAAAAAGACAGAAAGATAAAATTTGGAGTATCATTTTATCATCAGAAACCTCTATATCAAATTTCAGACGAAATGTGTCAGCGGTTGAATATTTGTTGGTATGTCTATTCGCATGCCTGTAATTGCGATAATTCGAAAATGCAGCAAACTCCAAAAAATGCATTTTTTATGTGGTCTTGACATTAAAATAGCAAATGTCTACAACATTTTGTTCCTAGTTCATCAAAAAAGAAAAAAAAAAAAGGACGAGTACTCGATGCTTATAACCATAGAGCAAAATTACTCATACAGAAAATACATAACGCATCATTTTAAAGAAATATGTGAAAAAACCGAGAGAAGAAAATTTTCTTTGGCTAATTATCGACGGTCGCTGAAATAACATTTTAAATTTTTTTTGTGTTACAGTTTTCTGAGATTGCTTTTTCAGTTTAATCGAACCTGAAGGCAATGCATCGCTTGACTCTTTTAGAAAAAATAATAATAAATGTGAACTATTGGTTTATTTGACACTTCGCCAACAACGGCAGCTACCTCCTGATGAAGATTTAATGTATGAGTTACCCCTTATCTGGATCTAATTGACATGGTTCACAGATTTTTGTTGTTGTTATTATTATTGACTGGGGTCACGATGGCCTGGTAGTAAGTCTTGGCATCGGAAGCGGAGGATTTGAGACCTGAGACCCGATTCTACCGAAGAATTGTCGTGTGAGCGAGTCTGGTGCATGTTAAATCCGCCCAAACGTCCTCCCGCTAATGTAGTGTGGAAGCATGGGGAGGAGGGTGTCAATTCAAATGTCGTTCTCGCCATCCGACCGCCATTCAAAACTACGATATCAGTCCTAAAGTTACCCTAGAGAGGTTTTAAAAGAGGACAATAACTAAATTAAACAAACTATTAATTATTATTGCACTGTCGTTCAGTTTAATTGTCTGTTATCGTGAAGAAGCCGATTTTTCCTATCAATTATCCACATACATCATACCATTCTTACACCTTTTTGGTAAATAGAGCAGTTAAAAAGTCAATAAATAAATAGTACTTTTTCTTTTCGCTCATGTTTCTACATTGAAACCTTCCAAAAATTTGTTTAAATGCAAAATAAGTTTCTATAGAACGCAACTATTCAATCAAGAATCAAATAAGATTGTACGAATTTCGGCTGCATTATTGTAAATTTCACCTGAGAGTATGTAGTTTGCCAAATACAGTCAGACTAATTTCAATCGTTTATAGAACAGATTACTTATAATGCTGTAAAAAATTTTAGAGCATTATAAACTTTTTAATGCCTTGTAAAATATATCTACATCTTATCATGTGCATTCAATAATAAGTAATTCAAGTAATTCAATAAAGAAAATATAATTTATTTTTAAAATAATTCATTCAGCTAATTACAATTACACTTTAAGACATGGTGATGTTTTAAAACTATTTTTGCAAATAAAAGTTTGAAATTTTGAAAGGAAAGTGAATGCTTTCGCTATGTAAAAATCCCCTGGAATGATAATATGAATGTAAGATGAATTACATTTTTGATGTCCTGGATGAACCTAAAATCGCCATTTAATCAATATAGAGAGAGTAATAATGGCGATATTTTATTAGTCTCTTTATGAAATTCTATTTATAGCTCTCCTCACACAAATGTACACTGTATGTAAATCTTCAATCATTTCCTTTATGAGTCTCTTGAATAATGAATTTGTTTCGATAAATTTTTATTTCTTAAAAATATCCGGAACTTTCAAAGTAGCTTCATCACAATTTACCATAGTAATTAGATTAATTAAAAGTGCTTTCAATCTTTTTCCCGTTTGGTTGGATTTTTTTCCAATTCTATCGATATTATACACGAGAAAAATCGCTTTTTTGGAATATGCAATAGCTCCACATAAACTAAGCAAAAATTCTATATCGTATGAAGCATTATTGGAAACTTGTTTCTTACTAAAATGTTTAAAGATCTTAATTCAAATAACTATGTTCTAGGTAGAGTAAAAGTTGTGAACAATAATTCTCCAGACTTCCTTTTTTAAAAAAATTAAAAAGTGGTATAAATGAATTCTTGAATTAGCTCTGTAAAACACTAACAAACCATAGCACAGAGTTTGTGGTTGCAACGATATGCCTTTTAAATATAAATAAGCCAATGTGCTACATGATAACACCGCACACATCGTTAACATCGAGATTTTTTGTTGAGGATATTTCATAATCATTTGCCCAATGGTTGCTCGTGATTAAGTAAATCACACTCACCTAACGATAAAACGACCAATCCGTGAGTTGAGCAACGTTGCCGCTAAACATAGTGCCGATGTCAGGATGTTAGATCATTATTGTTGCAGAATAACTATATCCCTTTCATTTCTACATAACCATACTCTTTTGCTCAACAGAGTTGTAACAAGAGCCTTTTCATATACTTCCTTAAAATCAGTTCAATAATTTTGAGATCTTTTTAATTTGCTCATTTTAAGCAAAGAAATAGGATAATCCAAGAATATTTTAAAACCGCTTCTAAGAGTCAAATTTGAGTTCTAAACAACGTGGGAATATAATCCCGTCAAATATATTTCAGTACAATATTTAATCTGGAATAATCTTAGTCTTTTTAATTCTGTATGACATGATTATAAACTCATGGGGATCGAAATGCTAAAAACTCGACAAAAGAATCACGACGCTACTTTTACAGCTTCCGGAATTCTACAAGAAACCAGTTTGCAAATTGAAGAATGGGTTGGGAGCTTGTTTTGACGATTCTTTTAGGTCAACACCCTTACCGCTATTATGTCACCTCGCAGACCTTGACTTTCCCAACAAATTTTATTAAGAACTTTTTCATCACAGCAGAGTCAAGAGCAAAATTAAATCTGGTGCTTTTTATTACAAAACAGAATTGAGTAATTTCATGCGAAAATCCTATCACAGATTAGTTACAATGTGTGAGCAGACTACTACAGCAACTTCAAGCTGAGAGCAGACAATCTCATTTACTTTTAAATATCGTTTCAATCCATTTATTATTTGCGTTCAGCATGGACATACTGCACCATTTCATTGGAAATAAATATATTTCGAAACTTGAATAACGTTCATAAACGTTCCGTATTACGGATGAAACTTTTGCATTGAAACTTGTAATATTATTATCTCAGTGCTTAGGTAACACTTACCAATAAAATTAAATTCAGTTTAACGAAGTGCAAATGCACTTACAGGTTGTTTTGCTACACATTGTCCTTTAGAAATGCATTTTTAATCGGTAAATGTTCTACTTTCATATTTTGAGGAATTTGGTGTTATGGTCCTGTGTTGTTTGGTTTTGCTGTGATTTGGCTTGTTTATTGCATATTTATTTTAATTTTGTGATACTAATCTAACCTAAATTTCTTGGGATTTTCGGGTCACGAGGGGTCAGTTTGTTAGACGAAAGTCAAATCCCTCACAGAAAAAATCCCTGCCCGAGGATGACCCTTGAGAAAATCTTTAGGCCGGATTCATATCTTTCTTTTTGGTTCATTGAGTTTAGACTTGATATTTTTTCTAATGTTTATTTTAATTAGGTTTAGTTCATTTGTGTTTTAGTTGTAGCAGCATTAGTTAAATACAATATATATTTTATTATATAGGTTCAGTAAATATTTGCAGCTGAATTTCATATTCTTTTTCAGATTGATAGTTTCTTATTCCTATATTTGACTGGAATTAAGCTATTGATTGTTTTTGGATTAATATATCTCAATTATTTTGTGAGCCTAATATATTAATTATTTAAAAAAAATATTTTCTTTCTGTCAAATCAGCTTAGAGTTTAGTTCTTTTATTTCTTTATCTTAATAAATATATCTTGAAATCTTTAATTTTTTTTTTCCATTTTGAAATAATATAATTCGCAAATTTTTTTTAAATTTGAATATCTTAATAAACTTGAATGGCATTTGCTTTTTTGTAAACAATAAAAGTTTTTAAATTCAAAGCTTCCTTTTCATAAATATATGCTAAATCTAATGAAATGAGAAATTAGAATTTTTATAAAACTTTTTGTATCGACCTAAACATTTAATCGGTTATTTTTCGTAATTAGGATGTCAAGATTAGGCTGCAGCTTTAATCGTCTAGAGTACGGGCGGGAAATATCACTGAATTTCAATTAAGGCCATGATCGAAAAATAACGCCTGAAAATGAACATTTAGAGTGACTGCGATAAGATCAAAAGAAGATGCCGTTCAACTGGAATATATATATATATATATATATATATATATACACACACACACACACTGAAGGGACAAAAGTCATGGGATGACTGTTAATATCGTGTCAGTCCTCCTTTTGCCCGGTGAAGTGCAACAACTCGACGTGTCATGGAGTCCACAAGTCGTTGGAAGTCCTCTGCAGGAATATGGAGCCATGCTGTCTGTATGGACGTCCATAATTGTGAAAGTGTGGATGGTGCAAGAGTTTGGGCACGAACGGACCTTTCGATGATGTCCCATAGATGCTCGATGGGATTCATATCGGACGATCTAGGTGGTCAGATCATGCGCTGGAATTGTCCGGAATGTTCTTCAAACCAATCGCGAACAGTTTTGGCCCGGCGACATGGCGCATTGTCATCCATAAAAATCCCATCGTTGTGTAGGTACGTGAAGTCCATGAATGGCTGCAAGTGATCTGCAAGCAGCTGAGCATAACCATTTCCAATCAATGATCGGTTCAGTTGCACCAGAGGACCGAGTCCATGCCATGTAAAAACAGCCCACACCATTATGCAGCCACCACCAGCTTGAACAGTGCCTTGCTGACAGTTTGGGTCCATGGCTTCGTGGGGTCTGCGCCACACTCGAACTCTACCATCAGCTCGTAACAACTGAAATCGTGACTCATCTGACCACGCCACGGTTTTCCACTGGTCTAGGGACCAGTCGATATGCTCACGAGCCCAGGAGAGTCGCTACAGGCGATGTCGTGCTGTCAGTAAAGGCACTCGAGTCGGTCTTCTGCTGTCATAGAACCAGGAAGACAAATTTCGCCGCACAGTCCTATCGGACACGTCCCTCGTACGTCCCACATTGATTCCTGGAGTTATTTGACGAAGTGTTGCGTGTCTATTAACAATGACCATTCTACACAGACGTCGGCTGTCTCGGTCGTTAAGTGAAGGTGGTCGCCCACTGCGCTGTCCATGATGGAATGTGATGCCTGAAATTTCATACTCTCGGCCCACTCTTGATACTGTGGATCTCGGAATGTTGAATTCACTAACGATATCCGCAATGGAATGACCCATGCGTCTAGCTCCAACTAACATTCCACGTTCAAAGTCTGTTAATTCTCGTCGTGCCGCCATAAATCACGAAAAACCGGTTCACATGAATAACTTGAACACAAATGAAAGCTCTGGAAAACGAACTGCGCATTTATACTTTTTCACTGCGATACTACTGCCATCTGTATATTTGCATATTGCTATCCCATGACTTTTGTCACTTCAGTGTATATATATATATATATGCAATGATATTTTCAGAACTTAATTAATTTTCTAATTTTTAGCTCGATTCAGCACATATTAATGACATTTTAAAATATTTCCTGATCCCATTCTACTCTTTCTATGTAATTAATGCCACAAAAAGCTCTATAAAAATGTTTTCGTCAGTGGTTTCTACGCTCCGAGTGAAGGGATAAAAAATTGCTGACTAAACAAATTCTTTTAAAAGCTCTCTATAATTCCCTTGCCTAAATTCGACACGTGTAAGAAATCCCTTCCAAATCTCACAGTATATATTTACAGGGATGAAATTTTTATCAGCTTTTACTCTTGGGTCGCTCTGTGCTGGTGTTCGTCTCTTCTTCTTGTACATAAATCATACTTCTCGAGATGCAATAAAATGAGTATATATATGTATATATATATATAGCATAAATGAAACAGTCAAAGAATTAATTCAAAAATCATTTATTTGCCTTACTTTTGCAGTTTAGTAAAACATAGTATTTTTACTCACTGAAACACATTACTCAAATTTCTTTAAAAACTGTTTTACGTTTAGTGATTTTTGGACAACGTAGTAGAATTCATATGAATATTTGTGTGTTAAATTTCTTGGACCACATACAGCACACAAAACCACCATACATTGATATAGAAGAGTACGTTTATTACTTCGTTCTTTTTATAGAGAATAGATGAATGTTGGAACCAAAATGTAAAAATTATAAATAAATAATGAAATAATTTTAGCGAAGTTATTTTAGTATCCTCGCATTTGTTTGATCCATGACAAAAAGTGGGATACTCTTGAGTAGACATCTGGGAAACCGCGTTTTGCACAGCCGGATCCAAAAGAAGTAAGTCCAGCTAAAACCCAACCTCTTGCTGTCTGGCAAGCCAAAGGACCACCAGAATCACCCTAAAAATCAAACACAATAAATTTTTAGAAATAAAAAGTATTATCTTATAATAATAGCAAACTCTTTTTAAATATTAACCACTGATAAACCGGTGTGTTTATCAGGGTTTTTGACATCTATCTATTTTTGCCAGTTATTGTAACAGGTTTAATCCATTACCTTTCACAACATAGTCAATGATTTATGAACATCATACCCGATTCCCGTTTCTGTAATAATCCCCAATACAAATATTTCATGTTTTAGATTGTTCTCGAGGAAACCAGACTATTTTTTTTTTATCTTGACAATGAGGGTAATGTCACAGGAATTATTTATTTATTGTCTTCAATCAAGAGAAGAAAAAAAAGGACTCTTATCTTATTTGGTTAAATGAGATTAACTTTCATTGAAACCAAATAATGTAAAAATAATCTTTTTCAGATAATATTACCTGGCATGTTCCTTTGCCGCCTTCTAAAGTACCGGCACACAGATGCCATGCTTGAATAGGAATGCGGAAATGCGTAGTATAAACATTACATTGGCTATTATCAAATACTTGAATGCCGACTGCTCGAAGGTCTTCAGATGCTCTCGATGCTGAAATTAAAACAACATATTAATGCAATAAACCAATATATTTGCCCGAATGTTTGTCATTACTATCTCTTATTATCTCTTAACATAGCGAAGAAAAATTAAAAGGAATTTCGTAACATTAACATTATTGTCCATTATCTGATATTATCTGATATTTATCTGATAAAGGTTTTACAATTTTTATCAGCTTTATGCCGTCTGACGTAAACAAATACTGACAACTAATATGATAGAATACAATTAAGACTATGGAATTAATACTAATGGTAAATAAGCCGGATTTCAAAAACAATACAATGAAAATTCTCTTCTCAGCAATTGATCAACATAAAAAAAATTATAATTTCGAATTCAGGTTCAGATAATACAGACAAATTTGGCACGAATTTAGAGATGCCGAAATCCTTTACTGTACAGAAAAAAATGTGTCTTATAACTTTGAAGGAAATACATAATCCCTTCCTAATTTTCTCAATAAGTACAATGATAGTTATAAAAGGTTCACTGAAAAATTTGTGTCAATCTGAAATAATTATTTATAATAACTTAAAATTGTATGTAGAGAATCCCTTTCAAGATGGAAGCGTTTTTTTGAAATTATTTGTGCGAATACTCATTATAGTATTTCTGATATCACAAATATTAAAATTTTAAAATTTGAATGACTGCTGTTAATATTTTTCTAAAGTCTATAAACGAAAGTTCAAACCGATATCAGAGTGATTAAAACATGAATTCTCTGTAATCAAATAAATCTATCACGTTTTTCTTTCTATAGATAAATACAATACAAATAAACTTTACTTTTTAGAAAAAAATAATAAAAATTATTAGCATTTTTCTCTCCGTTCCTAGATTATTTTATTTCAGCATGTGCCGAAGACATACGAAGGTAGCTGGCACGTATAAATCCGTCGTGGCCACAAAGTCTTCCAAGTCTAGAAAATACCTCTGTGGGTACTGGATCAGAGGTGATCGTTCTCTGATGCAGTTATAAATAACGATCTGTGGATGAGTGAATGAAACGTATGAACAAAGTTCACTCCATAAAAAGGGCCGTGAGGCATGAGTAGCTAAGTCGTACTTTTGGCTCTAAATAGCGTTACTGAAACAAGAGCTCAATAGGCTTAAAATTGTGGACTTCGTCAGCGGGCTTGTCTATGTCAAGTGCCGTTAGAAACAACAATTTGAGCATATCTTTCTTTTTTCATGGACGATAAACGTGAAAACTAATAATTGATTTCTGAGATAGAAAAATTGCCTCACTTGAAAATAATAATGTATTTTTGAAATATCAGAGGTCGCATAATAGAAATGTTTTTACATATTAATTCCTTCTGATAATAGTTTTGGTCTATCTCATATTGGAAAGATTTCAATGAAAATATGCCATTAAAAATTGCTCAAAATTTTTCATAACTAATGGACAATGAATAACAATTGAACCATTTTATATAACAAACGTAAGTACATATGTCACATATGTAAGTACATATGTCATATCATGCACTGTGACACCAAGAGCTGCCCTTCTCTATAACATTCACATGAATTCCAAAATTAAAATGGCTACACACGTTTAACATTCATCTTGTGTTTATGACTTGATTGTCTTTTATGGAAAGATACAGTTTCTATAACTTACATATACCGAAAACCGCGAGTTATTTTCCTGCAATAAATGCTTATGAGAATTTCACATAATCTTCTAAAACATTTTGTGTAGAGAAAACTTAGAAATTCAAAAAAGCAGTGTAAACGTTTAAAACTATTGAAAAATGCTTTACACTAGTGAAAAAGTTTCAAAAATTACGTCAGTATTTTTTTTAAATTTTACGGAGCTATTTTTGTGTGTGTGTGTGTTGATAAACATTAAAATTCGAGTAGAAAAAGGAAAGACACATTTTAAAGATAAAAAAAAATCAGAAAGAAAAAAAAAGTATGCCTTTGTAAAAACTGTTCATTGTCTCATATCCTAAAAGACAACTTTGTTCAATGATGAAAATTTAAAAAATATTTTAAATTAATTGCTTTCCCATTCTCAACATATTTTTAAACTATGAAAGATCTTTTAATCATTATTTTTAATCCTTCAAAATAGAGTTTTAAGAAAATTAATATCTTTAAACCCTGATTTTATCATTTTATTAGCCATCACAAGTTCTCTGAATTTTTTGGAAGAGTGAGTTCTAAGATTTTTATAGAGAAAATAGGATAAAAAACCATGTAAATAATTGTTTGAAAATAATCATTTCATTTTTGGAGCTCATCGTAAAAGAGCGTTTTTCAGTTAAATGCTACGAAGTCTATTTTAAAGCAAAATTAAATCACATTAACAGTTAATATATCCAAAGACGATTTCTATAACAGAATAGAGTACACTCTCGAGTATTCAGCCTATTGCGGCTGAAGGTAGTCCAGATAACAAAAATGCTCGATAGGCCGGAGCCCTAAAAATTCCTTTCTTTGCCCACCAATACCGGAAGAATGCATTCTTAAACCAAAACTCACTGTTACAATAAGTATTGTCTCATTTTTTATTGAGTACTAAGCCTACCATTTATCTCAATGTCAATGCAGCCGCGCCCCGGTGAATCATAGACGTAACTTGTCAAGTGGAAGGCACGTTTCAAGAATTTATTTGAGAAAAATTAAGTTAAAGCATATAAATTGTTCACATTTTAATATAAGCTCTGAAAAGCCTTATTTAAATGCCAGAAATATAAACATATTATCGTAAATCGTGGACCTAATTCTTAAGAAAATTTGGCTCAAACTAATTTTATTTTTCACTGATAAATGATTACACAGATATAAAAAGGTAACCCTGGGAGAAGTCAACACTTACAGTTTTTAAGTTTTGAAAAAGTTCTTAATAGATGACTTAATAGACGCCTTGCCTTCCTCCTTTAAGTATAATAAAAGAAAATTAGGCCGGATAGTACGGAAACCAGATGGTCGCGAACCGGATACTCGAGAGTGCACAGTACAGATTTATACATTTATTGCATATTTAGAAAACGTAGCAATAGATAATTTTTTTTCAACCTCATGTGACATTAGATATATATAAATACTAGAAGACTTGAAAATAAAATTAATAGTGATATTAATATTTTTCTCGATATAGAAACATTATTTATTCTGCAAACTTAGTAAAATATTTCTCAAGTTCGAATTAAAAGTAAAAATCTAGTCATGGAGCCGGAAAAAAATAGTTAATTAGAGTACAAAATGCTACTCACAGAAATCGACCTTTCCCCATCCACTTGCAGTACACACCATATTACTAAAATTGTCAGTTTCCGTTGGTAAACAAATAGGTTTGATATTAGGACTGTCCGGTACTGGTTCTGACAGCTGCATCAAAGCTATGTCGTTGTCATAGCCATGGTACCATGGATAGTAAAAAACTTGACTTATTGCGATCTTTTTCTCGCTTGCATCATGTTCTTTTAAATTTTGTTCACCAACTCTAGCTTTCCAATAGGTTGGATGCGGCAAAACGAATTGGGGACTGTGAAAATTTAAGAATAAAAAAGATTTAATATATGAAATTTCAATGAATATAAAATTTAAATTAAATTTTCTTGCATATATAAATGCACTTTTAAAGATGTTGAATTCTGAAGTAAAAGTATAGAGTATCTATCGCTTACAATAATAAAAAAGTAAGGCTGATAGCTCATTGCAAGACAGTGTTTTCCCTAGCTGAAAAAGGAAATGGCATTCATTCGTATTGGCGTTTTATTATATTCCGTGCTTGCATGTATTTTGATCATTTTTTCACCTTATCCCTTTGCGGTCATAAGTATACTCTTAGCCACCAAAACATTTTCACCGTTCCGGACGTATGTCTGCCCTCAGCCACCACAGCAAAGAAATTTACTAAATTTATATTGTATTCATCATATTTTAATAACTATTTAGGATGTGGTGATATCTTAATAAGCCAGATAACATCTACGGGACATGAGCATGCTTTTGCCCTGTGGTTATGTTACTGGCT